>OZ043931.1:1875000-2065387 GCA_964056405.1 Acronicta alni | reverse complement strand
TCCTAATGTCGAGCAAAAAAATGCAACCATGTTTTGATATAAATATTAGTATGGATCAGACTCTCTGATCCCCTTATATTTTACACAAATAACGGATATATGTATACCTAACAGGGAAACTGAATATTCAATACACTGTAGACCCACAATTTATATTGATTTATCTGTTACATACAAGTATGTAACAGATAAATCAATCTATACATAGTATAAAGCAAAGTCGCTGCCTGCTTCTGTCACTCTGTATGCTGAGATCTTTTAAACTACTCAACGAATTTTGATACGCTTTTCACTATAATTTAAATAATTCCTTCCGGAAGGTTTCTATTTATAAGATATGCGTGTTATAAATACATTGCACCCGTGCGACGCCGAAACAGGTCGCTAGTGCGTAATAAATAAAAACTATTACTGACCTTAGTTTCATGAATTCTAAAACCCCATTCGCCACTTCCTTACGAGATCTTGATTCACTGATTCACTATGCACTAACACTTAACATTGCCAAGAATCTTAAAGCAGTACATTAACATCACCTCAAATTATGGTTTAAGCCGACAACCACAACCACGATACAGAAACACAGTAAGAAACCAGAGTAAGGAAAATAGGTTATTTTCAGACATGCGAGAACATTGAATGTAATATGTGATTGGTAATGTGATGTGGATTGTTCAGAGTTCTCGCGAGAAGTCTCAGCGGAACTTCTCGCCGATTGCCTGTTAGCCATAATACAATGACAAGAGTCAACTCCAAAAAGTACCTAGTAGTAAGCGGCAACAACACAATCACAAAGCAAGCGTAAAATTCCGGAATATTAAATTGATCAAAACGCACGGCGATCCCATCTTCGATGGATATCGAACACAGACTATTTGAAAAACGAACGAGCTCACTGCGGTAGTAAAGACAAGGATGGATATTAAAAGTGAAAAAAGTGCGGGTATATTGAAATTAAAACGCGCCTGGAATCTGTGATTACCCACTTTTCCCTGCATTTTTTACTTGTGCTCGCTTTTAAAATAGAAAAATGCTTCAAAAATAATTTATGAGTATATACCTAAAAAAACAGCAGTGATAGCCTAGTGGTATGACCATTGGACTGTCAAGTCGAAGGTCTAGAGTTCGAATCCAAGGCACGCACCTATGACTTTTCGAAATCATGTACGTATTAATAATTAATTAGGTATCACTCGCTTAAACGGTGAAGGAAAATATCATGAGCAAACCTGCATGCCTTAGAAATTTTTTTTCAACCCGCACTAGGCCAGCGTAGTAGACTATAGCCTAATCCCTCTCATTCTGTCAGAAGAGACCCGTGCGTAGCAGTGGGACAGTGTATGGGTTGATGATGATTTACCTAAAAAAACAAACGCATTGTCAAAACAACTTAAACATTGTAGATGACGTAATATCTACAGCTCACTCGAACTATTGGCAACAATATCCGTACATACTCAACGTAGTCACTCGAGTACATAAGTACTCGCGTGAGGAGTTGCAAATTGTTATTAGCTTTGTTATTACTTGGAACACGGTAACTTGCGTACTCCGCTGTTTGTGCTGATATGCATCACTTGATGTCACTGATGGTGCAAGTTTTGGTACTTCCCTTGTTTTATAACATGGTTATAGATGAGTGTTACACTTTTTTGTCCTTAGGAAAATGTTGGAAACTTTACCGCTTACTAACATCAATATACTGAAGGACAAAACCATCCGAGGATGATGAAAACTGAGAAAGAAACATTTTATATGTATACCTAGTGTATATATAATGTTTTTTTCTCAGATTGAAAGTAATTTTAGCGAAGGTAAAATTCGATTGCGGGCAGGAGCCGAACCTACGTCTTCTAGTTAGATATAGCAGATGCTACGACCTATAAACCACCTCGAGTCCCATCCGCCAGTTCAAAATTTGCCTTCACATTCTTTTGCTATACTGGCTTTTATATCAACACTGCTACTGTTGATAAATAAAAGCTAGTATACCCAAAAAATGTTTAGGGCCCACACACTTACATCGCTCTGAGGACCGCGAGAGAACGGTAGGTACGAATGCCAAACAAAACTGTTTCGCACATACATCACCGAAAATCAGTAAGGTTCCGTCTACATTTTTCGCTCCCGCATCCCGATATCTGCAACGTGTAATTGATGGATGTATTGCGGTCAAGAGACAAATTGTGCTGACCGTACCCGACCCGTGTCACGCAGGCCGTGACGAGAATCATGCGTATGCTGACTCTACGGATTTTTTGAAAAAAAAATGTTTTTATTGCAAAATTTATTTGTTTCAAATAAAGTGCTAAAGATTTTTTTAAACAAAACTTAACTTTGAGATGAGACATAATAAACGGGATCAAAGTCAATGACGTAATTTCCGCCTATACCAGCCATACCTACACTTTGCCGGCATTTTTAGGGTGCGACTCACTACAATAATAAAAAGAGCCGTCCCCTTTTATTTTTGTCCGCAAATTGTTAAACATTATTTAGTTTGACCGAGAAAAAGGGGTGCGCCGAAAAAAAAACGGTGGAAAAATAATTATAAGAAAACAAAGTGGGAAGGTACGCCTATTTATTTTGGACAAAATTCGTTTGATCTGAGAAGGAACAAATATATCTTTAGAAACGCGCTTGGCTTGTTGAGACTCCCCATGTAAGCTACAAACAACAGCCCAAGTAGTAGAAGATTACCGTCAGTAGTCGCCAGCGAGTAGCGACACGTGGAATTTTTTTTATATGAAAATATCTGTTGATATATTCTGGTGGTGAACTGAATGAGAATCGGACTATATTACAATCAACATCAACTCATATACTGTCCCACTGCTGGGCACAAGTCTTCTCTCAGATTGAAAGACCAGCGTGGTAGACTAAAGCTTAATCCCTCTCATTCTGAGCGGAGACCCTTGCCCAGCAGTGAGACAGTATATCCGTAGCCTATAGACGCCAGCAACACCAGTGCTTCTTCACCATCACCAGTCATCTTGAGACCTTTTTTGTTGACGGGGTTAGAAATGCTTGCACTACACACCGCTCCAGGGAGAGCTGTGGGGTGTGTCGGACTCGGCTCTGAAAAGAGCGAGCTACCGACTAAAATTTCGGCGTTTCGCGTCACCACGTTAGTGCCGGGGTTACGGGAGCGCTGTAGCATTCGTCCGCAGACCCGGTAGTGACGGCCTACAGTCATCTTGAAACCTCAGTTAAGTCTGGTATGCCCAGTAATTTCACTGGCTACAATGAAATTACTCTTCAAACTGTAACACTGTTCGCACATTATTACTTACTAGCAGAGTATTAGGCAGTGCATTGGCCTTACCACAACATGTTATTGCAATTGTTTCCCGATTGAGAGAGAGAGAGATGTCGCTCTATAAATTAAATAGCGCTATCCCTTTCTAACAACCTAAAAATGATCGTATTAACACGTTATGGTATGGCCTCTGGGGTACCACCTAAATAAACTCAGCAGGATGAGCAGAGCCTGCCACAATAAAAATAAGTAAAGGATCATTGATACATTTTACTATCTGTTATACACATTATGGAAAGCAAATAGATGAATATGAATATGGTGAAAAAAAAAATTGAGGGTTAAAAGAGCAGGTTGGTGCGCCAGGTGAACCTTGCGAATGTCACGGATCCCAAGCCCGTTACTTTATGGAATGGAAATCAAATGCGATTTTTAGTTGGTACGGTCAGCAACGAAAGTCGCTGAACACAGCTAAATTTTGAAAACAATTGACAGCTTCAAAACTAGTCATAAGGTTTTTTCTATTAAGGTAACCTAAATATTTAATGATCATCTATGCAATTATTTCGCATAACCTTCACAGGTCAGTTACTTGATACTTATTAAAAATCATATTGAATATTGCAACATGTTCAGCGAGTTTCGTTGCTGACTGTACGATTCCGACATACCCTGCTATCGCCCCTGGTAGCATTTCTGTGGATCTTCCGCAGACCAAAAAAATGGATGCGACAGGCGATTATACAACATTATTATTAGTATATGCGAAACCTGAAACACGTGTCTAGTATTTTTATGTAAAGAATTTATATACAAAATTTCAAAACTGTACCATGAAAAATCACAAAGTTATAAGCTTGTTAACTTACCTGGTTGTCCGTACAAAAACATGCTCATCGACGCGCGCTCATTGATAATAATGTGGCAGTAGGTACCTAACCGTACGGCGATTTCCGATTGCATTGTATTTAACTGATCACACTTTCCACATTTTCCATCACACTTACAGTCTTTGGACTGTCGTACTGGTCAAGTGTAGGTAGACATTAATAAGTACTTTATTTGTAAATGCAGCCGTAAGTCATTAAATGTAGTCAATATGATATGTTGCACCTTATACCAAACACTGTAAGTTCAAAATGGATGAAAATTGTTAAACATAGCATTACTTAACCACAACAGGCTGTAGGTACAAATAAAAACGTGTGTTCATGTGTGTGACGATACTTTAATGTCAGATTGCTCCTCGTGCCGCACTGCCAGGAATACGTTATCACTTATCACCACAAACCGCTAGTATCCGTACCATTTCTTACACGAACACTTATGCTTTTTACATACGATAGGTACACGACAACCGAAACACAACTGCCGCGCGCTCGCGTTATCACCACAAACCGCTAGTGTATGTACCATTTCTTACACGAACACTACCTATGCTTTTTACATACGATAGGTACAGATCAATCGAAATGCCGTGCGCTCGCGTTATGTACCTACTTTTTGAACGGGAGCGACATACGTGTACACTACCCGATAGCATCCGGGCGACTGAAGTGGTTGGTTCACCCCCGGGCCCCGCCCGCCGCACTGCGCCCGCGCTGAGCGCTCAGTGTCAGTGACCTGTGTTGCGCGCATATGATTGCGGATAGGTACTTAGTGTCGGTCGGTGTCCTACTCGTAACATTTTTTAAATGTTTTTGGGACAAAATATAACATGATGTAAAAATTATTGGAATCGATTCAGTTACTGATTCTGAACAAACTATATTCAGGTTTCGCATATACTAATAATAATGTTGTATAATATACTTATGGAGGCTCTTTTATTACTGTCCCTCTAGAGCTAGGAGTGGTACCTAATCACTTCAATAAAAGCAACGGTTGAGTTTCGAACTTGCAACACTTCACTCACCAGTCCTTAAACACTCTTGCTTAATTATTTTCAAAATGGCCGCTTAAAACAAACATAAAAATGTACATAAACTGCATTCCACCCTCTGAATACAATGCTTGCCAAACGCAAACAGGGAATGACTATAAGGTCAATTCGCACTTAACAGTTTTTTCGCACAGCCGTAGTTCAGCGCTCAAATATTCCGAGCCCGTAACGAAAGCGTAACACTTGTTTATAGCCGTTTAAAAACTTTAGCGGAACACTAAAACTGCATTTAGATACTCACATTGCAAACTGAACTCTATCAGTAATGAGATAAAGTTTTAAATTTGTTACGTTTATGTGTTTGGGGAGGATTAAGTCGTCTTCTGTTTGAGTACCAAAATGAAAACCTCCTCCCGCACTAGGAACGCATTTGGGATATTATTAAAACAGTCTCAGAGTATGTCTGTTTGAAAATAAATTAATTTCTGCGGCAGAATTTAACCGTTTTATAAAACTCTTAAGTAGTTTTAATACGGAAAGTTACAAACTTTATCATTTAAATTTACTAATTATGAAAGAAAGAAAAATTAAGAAAAATATTTATTGACAGTGATGGACAATGTACACAATAATATAAAAACCGTGCGAATCGCCCACCGAGGGTTCCGTATAAATTTCTAGTTTGATATTTTCACAGCTTTAAGGGACTGTAGACTTGAGTATATGGTTTTAATTTCAACTCGATGCTTTCGTGCGTTCCCGAGATAAAGGATCTTGACAGACGGACGGACGGACAACAAACTAATCCTATATGGGTTCCGATTTTTTCCTTTCGAGGTGCTTTCGCCCCAGTTCAGCTAAATTCCAGACCACTGCACTGGTGAGCTGCCTGGCGTTGGTTTTCAACTGGACTTAAGGATTAGTTGTTTGAAAACCTAGTACTTAGTAATCTGTCAACCTTAAGTTGGATGATGTAATTTCATGAATTTCATAAATTTGTATGTCTACGGGTTTACCATGCTTGGGCTGACGGGCGTGGTGAGGAAGCTCACGATGTATTCCAAATAGATAGGTAAATAGGTAGATCTACTCAGTATATAGAAGCAAACATTAAATAATATATTCATAAAAACTCCTTGCTACACAGACAACAGTCTGATAGCCATATTACCTTCATACACATGCCAATCCTCGCTCACAGTGCACTCGAAAAAAACAATAATAGCATGAGGACAACCTCAAAAATGCTGAGCAAAAACGAACCGAATTTTTATCGAAAAAACCGACAATATTGTGTTACACCCGGCTCTGAATGACTACACAATTGGAGCCTCGGTAATTTTCCTGCAGTTTTATCCAAGAAGAACAATAGACAATTTCTCTCGTCATTTTTCGGCCACAATGAATTTCATTTTGGGAGCTATCCGAGGAAATACATCGCCATTAAAGTCCTTCCGTTTTGTTTGCAGCATTGAGGGTACCTAGGTATCCTGAATAATGAGCAATTAATATCATACTTTTTGGCTCCTGTTCAGTTTCTTGAGATTTCTAGACATGATCTTCCGATTCTTACTCTTACATTGTCGCTAATGTCCTAATATTATCATCACTACATAGTATCACTACATAGTATAAAACAAAGTCGCTTTCTCTGTCCCTATATCCCTATGTATGCTTAAATCTTTAAAACTACGCAACGGATTTTGATGCGGTTTTTTTTAATAGATAGAGTGATTCAAGAGGATGGTTTATATGTACAATACATGTATGTTATTAGTACATTGCACCCGTGCGAAGCGGGGACGGGTCGCTAGTAATATTGTAAATGCGAAAGTAACTCTGTCTGTCTGTGACGCTTTCACGCCTAAACCACTGAACCGATTTTGATGAAATTTGGTACAGAGATAGATTAGACCTCGGAGAAGGACAAAGGTTAACTTTTGTCTCAAAAACCCTTTGTAGTGCAAGTGAAACCGCGGGCAACCCTGACTGAGATCGTTTTTTTTATCCTTAAGTTAAGATAATTATAAAACAGAATCTAAAGCTCTTAATGACCCCCAAAATACAAAAAGACATTCAATAAGTATTTTTCTTTTATTCAACAATGATGTACAAGCCGCATTTTTTGTCCACCGCATTCTGCGGAAAAAATCATTCCGGCCGAAGGCACAACCCACGTCACAATATCTAGACCGGAAAGGAACTTGTCTCGACCGGGGATCGAACCCGGAAGCCTTCGATTACGCAGGGATCGTCTAGTAGACGAAAAACGGTATTTTTTAAGTGACAGGCGGTAGAAGGAGATGATCTATATTAACATCAACTTCAACCCATTTATAGTACCTACGTACGTATTATTTTGAAGTAGTCTTAGCGATAAATAAAATATATTTTTTCCATTTTGAATGGCTAAAGAATAACAACGCTAGTCAACCGATCTGAAAGGTTAAGCTTATTACTTTTCTTCCGGTCTTTGAAGTAAATGCAAGTGTAACTACCACACTAAAACATCCAATCACATAGCTACTTACAACATGGTTTTAAGATTCCAACCCTTCCATTCCACCCGTAACCGTAAACCGCATCCCCATATAAAATAAAACCTCACACCATAAAATACGCCATTTAAATAAACCATTCTAAATTCAACATTAACTGCAAGACTATTAGTTAAGGCATTTCTCACCGCATTCCTATTCTACCCACGTAGCAATTAGGAACCGTTAGTATAATCCGGTGGAAACCGGCCCGGTCCAGTTTTAGCCAGTTTTCATCGAACATTCGTCGGATTTGTTGCGTGTAGATTGTTTTTGTTGGCGCCCAAACGTGGGACGAATCTTAAGAGGTTCTAATGTGAACTAACTCGATATTGTAGATATTTGTGTAAAACAATGTAACTGTTCTGGATTTTGTTTATATGGGATATGTTTATGGACGGTTATTGGGCGGCTTATGTCGCATGATCAGGGTAGGTAGATAAAACGTGTTAACGGTTGTACTCGTAAGTTTATAAGATAGATATTAACCACATCTTTTTCAGTGCCTGTAAAATGACTTATTAGTATTTTTATTTATTGTGATAAAATGACAAACAAGCATACGGGCTACCTGATGGTAAGCGGTTACCGTGACCTATAGACACTTGCAACAGTACTACAGTATGCTACACTATAATAGGAGGGGTATCACTTGCGCGTCGCCGACGGGTGGGGGATTGCCAGTGCTCCGAGAGGAATCTCGGAGCCAACCTTGCTCGCCGTTACGAACACAACACAGCTCAAGGCTTATTTCATTTCGATTTTCTGCAAGGCAGAGGTACTTCCCCAGTCGGGCAGCTCCAATTTGAGTGGAATTACTCCCACTATACCCTACGTCTCTGAAATTTCAGTGGTACCAAAAATACTCATTTTACAATGTCAGTACTGAAACAAAGTTATATTACTTGAGAAACAAAAGCTTTACCTACTACTTCTAGGACACAACACAAACAACAATCCATTCCTCACCTTTTCCATCACCCACCATAACTTGCACAAGAACAATTTTATTGTAAAACGCTTTACCGATCGACGCCAAAAAGAAAAGAAATCGAACCGATACCAAGAATGCAGCTATCATTATCGTGAACTTTTCCTTCACCCACAATTTTTCTTTGGCCGTAAAACTCGGAGCCGTCAGACGTCCGTTAAATCTTTACTGTTTCCACTTGCCGCCTTGCACCCGGGTTTTATCCGGGTTACCCGGCACTGACAACCGGGTGCACACGATATTCACGATTGTATAACTGTGGGGATATTGTTGCATACATTTGGATATGCGTTGGCATATTTTATGGTTTTGAAATTCGATGCGATTGTAGTCTTATTTAATACCCGACTGCTGAAGAAGGGTAACGTTTTACTTAAGTGTATTTTGTTGTTTTTAAATTAATGATTACTTAGATTATTATTAAATATAAAAACATAAGACACTATCACGCCTGTGTTTCCCGAAGGGTTAGGCCGAGGTGTACTAATATGAATACTATAGAGCCTAGTGATCATAACCACGGCTGCTTCGCTTGAGGTCCAGGGTTTGATTCCCAGATCGAACAGTGTGAGAGTTTTTCTATGGAGTTCTCAGTAGTAAGTCGGAGTTTGGATTTGTGCCTGGTTAATAGCAATAAGCGCGCGCCCTATTACATGGGACCTTAACATACCGGCGAAGTGTTGCATAATTTACTACACCTCTACCTAATCCTTCAGGCAAAACAGGCATGACTAAACATTACTAACGACTTGACAGTAAGAAGAAATATTTTGGTACCTCATTAAAAAGGTTTCATCAACAGCGGTTATGTTTATGAAACCATAACTTAAACGACCAAACTCCTTTCTCACAAATAAATTGAAAAAAAAAAACCTATACAAGAAAATGCAGTGTCAAAATTGACACAAGTCACAAGTAGCCTCTTGGGCGATGCCCAAGTCATCGCAATAAATTACAAAAATAATAATTAAACAAAATGGGAACATTTATCCTCATATGACCGTACAACACACACACTGTAGTGCCAAAGAATTCATAACAACTTATAATAGGTAAGTCCAAAGTTCATTGTGCTGGTGACCATACTCTGCTGGAGAATATGAATACGACAACGTGTCAACGCGATCATTTCAGTGATGTCAGAAAGGGACGGCGCTATGTAATGTATGGAACAGCATCCCTCTCTCTTTCAATCGCAAAAATATAGCATTAAAACGCTGTGAATTCGCATTACAAAGCCTGGGCTGTTTTAAAACTAAGGCACTATTAGGCTATCGTTTAGAAATATCACCATCGTCCTAGGCTTTTCTCAATTTTCTTGAGTTTGTTGATGGTGATTGATACTATGACACAAAACCCAAACATGAAATTAATATATTAAAATTAAGTTATGCAATAAAATGTAAGTTATACAATTGAATAGGTATTTAAAATTACGATATATTTATTATTTATTTATTTAATAAGGTTTTCCTACAGCTTATGCATACAACGCTAATAGTTATATATATATATATATATGTTACTGTTAAAGCTCGAACTGCAGTAAATCCTAAGAAATTCCAGTAAAGCCTAAGATCTACCAATTCCTAATGGTAAATGTCCGAAAAGGTTTGCGATTCGAACTTTTACCACCATTCCGTTGGTAAATCTTAGGATTTACATTAATGCACAGTAAATGTTGAAAAACAAAACATGTCATAACGTGCTCAGCGCATTGACTTGTAGCTTGCCGCCCAAAACATTCAGATTTGGTTCTGGCACTCGCCGGCCGCTGCCGTGGCACCGCTCGCTTCGCTCGCTCGGCTCGTGGGTTGTGTGGTCACAGTTCTAACCTAACCTAACCGATATCTGTATTTTGCTGCTCAACCAATAATTTTGTCGCTCAATCAGTATTTTTGATACGCGGTTTATTATATTCCGTTTATTAATATAATAATTTATATTCAAACCATCATCAAATTTATATTCAAACTAACATCTACCAGCTGACAGTGGTAAAACCTAGCATATACTGAATTCGAATGGTAAAAGCTCGAAAAAATCGACATTTTACCAACATTTACAAACTCGTGACGGTAAATCCTAAGATTTACACTTAAATCTTAAGATTTACCGTAGTTAGAGCTTTTACAGTAACATACTTAGTGGCCTTTGTCTTATACACAAGCCAATTACGGGCCAACCAACATTTATACGGTATCATTAGTTCGATGATTACAATTCATATTATATTTAGTTGTTTTACATACAGACATACCATCACGTTTCCTTGTGGAGCACTGGCAACCTTGCTCACCGTAAGGAACACAACGCAGCTCAAAGCAGTGTTATTTCACTTAGATTTTCTGCAAGGCGGCGGTACTTCCCCAGTCGGGCAGCTCCAATTTGAGTGGAATTACTCCCACTATGCCCCCTACCTCTTTTAAGAATTAATATGTACAACTGTATATAGACGGTAAATAAAAAGAAACCACGTTGGTACACATATACTGTTTCTATATATTTATAAACGAGCCCAAACAGTTCTGGTAAATGTATGAGTCAATTACCGTCTGAGTAAACATACTTATATAAATAACTAACATGAAGGCAAGACAACAAAATCCAGACACAACTTTGTTTACCTTAGTATCTAAGAAAGTAATGTTATATTAAGGGGAATACTCACACCACTCATTCTACACAAAATGAAATTCGTATAATCTCAAAAAAAACTGCAAATCGCAGAGATACACACACCCGTTGCAAATTAAGTTCACTTTTTTCAAGAAGTGATAGCCTTGTAAGCAGTGATAGCCTAGTGGTATGACCATTGGACTGCCAAGTCGAAGGTCTCGAGTTCAAACCAAGGGCATGCACCTCTGACTTTTCGAAATCATGTGCGTATTAGTAATTAATTATTACTCGCTTCTACAGTGAAGGAAAACATCGTGAGGAAACCTGCATGCCTTAGAGATTTTCTGGACGGCGCGGCGGCGTGTAAGTCTGCCAACCCGCACTAGGCCAGTATGGTGGACTATAGCCTAAGCCCTCTCATTCTGTGAGAGGAGACCCGTGCCCAACAGTGGGACAGTATATGGGTTGATGTTAATAAAGTTCACTTTTTAAAAAATCTAATGTATTTAAAGAATCAAAGAAGATTGTTTATTCATATAAGTATATTGATAAGTTAAACGCAAATAATAGTGTATGTAATATTATAAATGCGAAAATAACTATTTGTTTTTTAACATTTTTAAGCCTAAACCGCAAAACTAATTTTGATGACTTTTGATGAATCTTGGACAAAGAAATAGGCCACCTTTTGGGTCAAACAGTCCTTTGGGATGCAGTCAACCTACGGGCAACAGCGACATAGGTTGCATTTTACGCTTTTTTTAAACTTGCAGAAATATTCAGGTTACAGTGCATTCTCCTTGATGAGTATGCTCCTTAGTGAATATGCTCCTTAACGAATATTCTCCTTAACGAATATTCTCCTTAATGAATATGTCCCTTAACGAATAATCTCTTTAATGAATATGCTTGAAATGTTGTAGTGAAAAGGACAAACTCATCATATATTGAAGAATGAACTAATACAAGATGTTTACACGATACTACTGAGTGCTGGATAAATACAGAAATGAACACACCTAGTACCTCCTCAACGGAAAGCGTACTGGTACTTGACATTACTTTATCTTAAACTTCTTATCCCTCTTATTCTTTACATTGAAATATTGGAACCTGAAAACTGTCAACCATAAAGAAATTTGCTCAACAAAAATATACGTAATTGTAGTTATTTAGCAAAGGAAATTTTCGACCGCGGGCAGGATCCGGACCTGCGTCTTCTGGTTAGGTACACCAGACGCTATGACCACCAAGCCACCGCGACTCCCACCCGCCATGTCGAATTTTACCTTCACATTCTGAATTTACATCTTTATGGTGACGTCAGTAACAATTTAAATCGTAGCATGGAAAATGCCAAAAAATACAAAAAGATAATATAAATTATGTAATTTCTTCAGATTTCCTAAATTAAGCACTTCTCCCATTGTGCTGTTACGGGGTGCTACAGTTCTTTTTCAGCAAGCTTTAGATAAGTTTTTCGAAATGAGTATTTAATGGTCTATGGCCTTGATAAAAGTCGATGCGGTTGAATTATCAGTATTTTACATGGATTTCTGGGCATCACCGATATCCAGAGGATAAACTGATAGTTTTTGGGCTTCTGACTACCACCAACGATTGTCATAGGTGTTCGTATAACAATCGGAACCGACAGATTTACATGCTATCCGAAGCAGGGAGGTCACCCATCTACAGATCGACCGTGGCTAGCGCAGCGTAACCTTGCAGATCGGTTGATCAGCGTGGTAATATTTTTTAAAATCTAATTACCAGTCACTCTATAAGTATTATATTAAAATTTATACTGTTCACAAAAAGTGAATCTAAACCATTAACATGAATTTAGTATGCAAATATCATAGACTTTATATTTTTCTTGTGTGGACAGAAACGTCAGAAATATATGGAATGGTGGTACTTCGGTCCGGTATTACTAGCGATTGTTATGTTCCTTTTGATGGGAACAATCTTTGAACGCAGAATTGAAGCATTTTGGCGAAGAATTAGTGAGTATGTTGATGTTAAATATTAGATTTTCACGTTAGCATTTACAAGTTAGCTTATTGATTTATTACAGTTTTTTTTTTCCAATAGAAGAAAGACGTCAATTTACTGGATATAACATTATAGTATTGATGTCATTATTTTATACTTGCCAGACACCAAAAGCTTAATTTCTAAGAAATGAAACAACAATATTTCGATGAACTGCCTAAAACACACTTCAGCACTCTCAAACATATACCTAAATACTTCCACTCAATCTCATGATACTCAGTTAAATTAATGTTAGAATTCATATGAAAAATATCGGATATACAAATGAGCATCCCAATTTTTCAGTCGAACGCCGTCAGGAACAGCTCTCACAGCAAACTGAGAACCAAGAGTCACCGATAAGTGGGACAACGTCACTTCACACCGTCAAGACACCGTCACAAAGAACCCTCGCCAGCGCCAAGGCTGGAAGCACCTCGTACGATTATAACATGCAACAATTAGAAGCAAAAGGCTAATGTATACCTTACTGAAAACGATTATTCCAAAACTCCTGTACTTTGTAGACGAGTGCCCTGAACCTCACTTGTACAAGTACCGAGGTATACTGGGTACAATGATATTTGTCAATAATGCATGGGTCCATTACGAAGTCGTAGAGGGCCACTTTTTAAGGAAATGTCACATTATCGCCAAGAGATATCGGGAGGTCAGAGGTCTTAAACCGAAACTAAATAATGTCGTTCTACGGTTTTAAAAATACGTGAAAGAGAAAGTTGCTTAGACGGTAGAATGAATTGTGGCGATATTGATAATTTCCTGGTCTAAGCACTTATGAATGATTCCCACTCGAAATTTATGAGAAATATTGCGTAAAATTTAAAAAATCTGCACTTCCCAATCTATATACATTATTACAGCTAACTATAACTCTCCAAACTTTTCGTTCACATTGAATTTTATAAAGCTTCCAGTCAGCTTGGTCAATCAGTCAGCGGCTAACTAATACGTCTATCTATATACCTACAACTTTTCTTCACATTAATTGGACAATACGTCTTACAGTATAAAAGTCAGCCTGCTCAGTTGGCGGCTGACTTACACCCTAAAGTATATAAGTATTATGAATATTCCTCCTTTTGTTCCCAATTTCATTTATATAAACCGATAAGAACGTTTAATGAAACCTGAACAAATAAACATTACAGAATTCCTTGAAACGGCCTTTTAATATGTAAATCTAGTACATCACCTCGTCTCTCCTTGGTTCACCTTGTCGTCGTAAAGGCATGTGTGGGTATTAAATAGTTATACACTCAAAGTGAATGAATTCTAAGCATTCAACGCTTTACAGCTAAATATAATGTTTCATTGAGTTAATGCAATAGGTACTTTATGTACATATAATACTTTCTTATTACTTACCTACGTGTTGTGTATTGAGAGAAGAATCGATACCATCAACTTGATGATGTAATATGTGTTACATATTTACATTATAATAATTTATCATTTTCCGAGCCCATCCAGCAATATGACTGTGACATCACTAGGCTATCAATGCTGTTTTTGTACATCGACATGTTTAAAATATCTCATAAAACTGTATTAACGACAACCCTGAAATCTGCCTTGATCTACGCCCGACATACCCGGGGCCCTAAGGTACTAAGTCTTGATAACCTGGCCTACATGAGAAATAATTCCACACGCGTCTTAGAGGCTTATTTAAAATTAATCCCAGGCCTTTGGAGAGCTGTTTCATTGTCAAACTTGTTGCGTACTGATTTGAAGGTTGTCTTGTCTTAGTTTTGGGAATACTGGGTATATGATGAAGGGAAAAGTGGTTTTAAAATATTTCAGCTTTGATTTATATTGTTTAGGCAGAGGTGTATTGCTGTACACTGTACCTACACACACAGTTCATCGATTTTTTAGGGTTCTGTACCCAAAAGGTAAAAACAGGACCCTATTACTAAGACTCCGCTGTCCGTCTGTCTGTCTGTCAGTCCGTCTGTCCGTCACCAGGCTGTATCTCATGAACCGTGATAGCTAGACAGTTAAAATTTTCATAAATGATGTATTTCTGTTGCCCCTATAACAACAAATACTGTAACAGAATAAAATAAATGTTTAAATATTTATTTTATTACATACAACAAACGTGATTTTTTTCCGTTGTGCCATATATTGGTACGGAACCCTTCGTGCGCGAGTCCGACGCACTTGTTAGTATTATTATACCTTGCAATTTCGGCTCTGAATGGAAGGACATAACGATTTTTGGCATTTGTTTGGTGAGTACTGACTTCCTACTTTATCATTATGGAAAACTGTTTACGTACGACCTAAATACTTGTTCGTCCAAAAAATTGCAAGACCTAAGGTTGCATACCTGACTTTCTGAACGCAGCATACATTACTTTTTGTTCGCAAATAGGCTCGCAATATGGCGACGAACCAGTGACCTTGCCATGACATGTAACGCGTTGATACTCCACACGCTGGGTACCCCAGCCTCGGGTAATTTCCCTAGCGGCCGCGATTTTGGGTGCGTTTGATACGGAATAGTAGTTATTTAACTTGCCTGTATATGCAAGTAGCCATCTTGTTCAAATGCTCACTTTCAGTGTTTGCTATTTGTGCCGCTAGCTATACAGCACCTTTAATAAACAGATTGTAATCAATTATTCCAACAAACAAATATGCCGCTTACTTACCTGTAGCGTAACAAACGTATTATTATATTATGCTGATTAACGTAGGGTTAATTAAAACCAAAGAGAACAAAACTAAACTTACAGATTTTATTTGAACTCGACTTGTTACTATTTGTACTAGTAGGTACTAGTTTTTATCCATTACTTCTTCAAACTACTTGCCTATACATTCAAGTAGGCGCCTCGTGCGAACACTCAATATCAGCATACTACTTACGTCACAAACCTCAGGTTAAACAGACATACTATATTATTTTACTGACACTATGCGTACACAGATTACTATCCATTCTACTTAGCTCACAATAATTACACAGGGAGACTATGTACCTATTCATATAATTATTATAATTACTTGTCCTGACTAACTGATTCATTAACGCTGAGACTCGGGCTACAAACTTGAAATGTTTTCAGTTAATGTAAGCATCCAATAAGGAAGATTTTTTAGAAACTTCGCCCCAAACTTGCCTCTACATTCAAGTAGCCGTCTCATTCGAACACTCCCTGACAGCGCTTACTACTTACCCCACAATGCTCAGGTTAAACGGACAGATTTTATTATTTTAAGCTCGGCTCGTTTCCCACGCTATTTGTACTGATACTGTGTGTGCATGGATTTTATGCTTGTATTACCTGCTTTGCTCTTGCTCTTAAACTATTATTTAATCTGTGCTGGTAGTTTTATTAGAGCATTTTACAGCGTAAGTGAGGTTAATGAAGTTTTTTATTAGTTCAGTGTGTAGAATATAGGTGGCGGTAGTAAATGAGAGGTTTGAAGGTCTTATCAGTTTGTTTATGTTACCAAAGGTGTGGGTGTCCTACCAGCCGCTTACTAGACGAATGAAGCAGTGTGTGTGCTTCATCAACCCATATACTGTCACACCGCTGGACACGGGTCTCATCCTGAGATGAGAAATATTATGCCATTGTCCACCACGCTGGCCTAGGTAATCCGTGTTGGCAGACTTCACACGCCGTCAAGAAAATCTCTAAGGCATCCAGGTTTCCTCACGATGTTTTCATTTACCGTTTAAGCGACTGATAATTAATTATTAATACATGCTAGTACCAGTCATACTACGCTATCACTGGTGCCTTGTTGTATGTTGTGTGCTTGTTCATAATGTGTTGACCCTCAGAGCGTGACCTACCTACTAAACCTAATACTAACTTCTCTACAATAAAATGAATACTCAACTGCCTCATTGGTTCTTTAGTGGCCGACCGCAGCTGCTCAATGTGAGGTCTTAAATTCTATTCTCAGGTGAGTAGAGCGTTATTGAGATTTTCTATGAAATTCTCACTAACAGCTCAAAGTGATTAGGATTAATGAATAGGAAAAGGCTCGCCTCATATTTATTTCTAAAAATATGCGGTCGAAATATAGGTGAAAATTAGTACACCTCTACTTAACCCTTCGGGGCTAGGTGTTATGACATTTTAGAAGTAAAAATTCTTAGAAAAAAGTCAGTCAGTTATTTGGAACCTGAACAAACGTTTCCAGACAACTAACAACCCTACGACATTAATTTCGCGACCATTTGTGACCTTTTGAACTTCAGAAAAAACAAGTTAGCACTGCAAACAAGTTTACCAAAGAAATTAGAATCACAATTTACCTTTCGTACTTTTCTTTTTATACAACTTGATTTATTTGATAAAATATTGGATTTATTCAAGACGAAGAATTAGATACGTACAATCGATAAAAGAGTTTGGTAAACAGGGGCCCGAGTCGGCTATTCAATTGTATTAGAATGGTTATTCAGTGTGTGGCAACACTGACGTCAAAAACGTCTCGTTAGATGCAATTTTAGAAAATTAATTAATTGTGTTTTTTTAATAATATAGAAGAAATAAATTTTCAGACCTATATTCCCTGAAACGGTAGATAGAAGTGTAGTAATATACACCCACAGATCTTATGTAATAGGGGGCGAGCCTATTGCTATTAACCGGGCACAAAACTAAACTTCGAGGTGCTACTAAGATTTTTATAGGAAAACCCAATAACACATTGCTCGACCTTTCGGTTTCGAACCCAGGACCTTTAGCGGAGCAGTCGCACTTAGGACCACTAGGCTAATGAAGCAGGTGTACTTTTTGTAATTAATTATAATTATGTTTGTAAAGCTGCGACACAGGGATTTTTTCCCTAGTACGTTCTACAAAAGAGTTAGGTATACAGCCAGCTAATTAATAATCTGTGTTTTGATAAAGATAGTGTATTAATGTATCACGCAATATGTGTCAAACCGCCTACGGTTTGACACATATTGCGTGAGAGTTAGGTATTTAGCTGCTTACAATACCTATATTGTAAGCAGCTAAATACCTAACTCTTTGGCGCGTAATTATTTATGTCGAAATCTGTATAAAAATGCATATTTCGTTCGCTATCTGTATACTTAACTCTTTCGTTGACTGTACGGGAAGTGTTTTTTTTTTCGAGAAAAAACAATATTTATAACGTAATCAATATCAAGCCACAGATGTAGTTTCTGCCTGTACACCTAACTCTCTTATCGACTGTACATAATAATATGGAATCAGGCTTTTGATTCCAGGTGAAATGATGCAGTCGCACAATTTCCAATTCTGAAAATCAAAGGGTTTTACGTTGTGTCGCTAATAATACTATTCGCTATTTTAATAAATCTCAGTTTTAGAATTTAATTGACTCTACGCAAGCGAAACGAATTGGAGGTTTGCTTTAAAATTATATACCATCCACGAATAGCTGGGCAGAGGTGTACTAAAATCAAATAACCTTAGCATAGTAGATAATTTTTCATAACAGTGACATCCTTAATTTGACGGCTCGATTACCACTTTAATGGCATAACCGGCTACTGCACTACGAGTCAAAGATTCTATTATCGATACAGAACCAATGGGTGCCCAATATCTGTAGTAGGTAACAACTATCTAGTTGTTTTCAGGTCTAGGTATTAGATTTGTGAATCGATACAGTATAAAATGTGTTGTTGAGCCAAAAACTGTCCTGCGAAGTCCCTAAAGGTAGAGTTCCCCGTCAATCTCTCACCCCCCAACAGATCGATCAATACATAATTGTTTATACAGAATGTATAATTAATAACTGAATGTCAAACAAAGTAAAATAATTCATTTCAATTGAAATCCAGCGTTGTGTGAATCCAATAAACTGAATCATCAATCGACTGACGAAGCATATTGCACACAGCAGGGTAGTGACGTCACTAGAGCTGAAAGCTTCTGAAGTTACTATACAGTTTTATAAGGACTTTCATCTTCATCCATGTTGGCATTAGGCTACCAGTCTAGGTTCATGATAAGGCAGTGATAGCGAAGCTGAATGCCGAAGTACATTAGACAAACAAGATCATTTAATCCTTATACATTATATTAATTTATTTTTATTTATAAACTACCTTCTGCCCGCGACTTCTTCTGCGTAGACTTTACCTGAAAGTATCTAGTTGTTAAGTTTTTTAAATTTTCTAATTTCCTGCACAATTTTTTTAATTTTTTCTTACACATGAACCTTTTCCTGGCAATAATTAACACAACAAAAAAACATAGCGAAATTGTTCCATCCGTTCACGCGTAATGCGATGACCAAGGGAAATAGAGATTCATTTTTATATATATATCGATATATTATATGTCCTATATGTATGCTATATGATCCCACCGCGAACGTCCATTGCAACACTCCCGGAGGGCCAAGCGCATTTAATCTGACCCTAATATTAATGTTCAATGTTTTTCTAATCCTGTCCTAATTTCTCTGCAACCTATCTTAGCGCGCCTTTTTTAATAAATAAGCTAGAAATCGTTTTGCGATTTGCGTTAGTGTCAAAGACATTTATTACACAAACAATGCTATGTCAGTCAATCATATAAAATGTTTAATAGATATCCAGACGTCATCGTCAGTTACTAGTTAAATACTGCATAGTATGAGTCAATCAGTCACTCAAACAGCCTTTTGTTTTCTTTAATTATGTTCATACAAATAGTCCAATGAAATAATGTCGAAAATAATTCGATTCCACATCGACGTCTCAATTACATTCACGCGCCGTCCGCGAAAATATCGAAAAGTAAATTAGGCCGAGACACACTGTCATACACATTAATGAAATTCATAAATTCATGAGCATGGCACACTGTATGCCATCAAATATTCAACGTCGGTGCGCTCGTGTGTAATCAGAATATTAAAAATGTTTTCTTTTCATATCACAAAAAAATCATTATGATTTTTGTGCCGTAATGTCTCTCAATTATCGATAAGGTTCATTTTGGCACGTAAGGCTGTCTTGTTTGATTCAAGATCCTATTATTAGTACGGGAACTCTAGTTAGTCACTTTCTTAAAAATAATGTTGTTGAATTTTAGAAAGATGGGCTCATTTATTGTTCTAGTAGCCGCAAACGCAGAAGCCGGCCGTCAGGTCCTGGTACAATTCACAGTACCAGATTAGGCAATGTGTTCTTGAAATTTCTGGGGGAAATTCTACGTATACAAGACTACGTATAAAGACAAATGGGTTATAGAGCAAGAACATTTTCATAGAAATATTGATCCCAATTTAATTTGATTTCCTTTTTTGTCAGGATGACTATGGCAATAGACAGAGCGACGTGTGATCCATGGGTAGCAACTAGATTACGATTTTATTCATGTGACTTTATTGCTCTTTGGAAGTAGGCATTTTTTATTTTTAAAAACACCTAAATAAAAGAACAGCGGCTTCATTTGTTTTTGCCTCTATTTAAAAAAGGCAGAGTAAACAAAATAACCTGCAGTCATATGGCGTAATTTCGACGTGCATTTTGACTTGTAAGCTGAGGCGAAAGCGTCACTTCAGCCAGCGGCCTATCGTTAATGTACAGTCGACATAAAAGTGCACATAACAACATGTGTGTTTGACACATATTACACATCATACCATCACGCCTGTCCTCGCCGAAGAGGCAACTCTGCCTTGTTGAACTAAAGTACACTCACAGTTCGCCGGTATGTTTAGGTACCATGCAATAGAGGGCGAGCCTATTGCCATAAACTGGGCTCAAATTTAAACACCGAGCTGCTACTGAGAATTTCATAACTAGAAAAACCTAAAAACACTGCTTGACCTAGGAATAGGAAGTAAAATAACACTGCTTTGAGCTGTGTTGTGTTTCTTACGGTGAGTAAGGTTGCCAGTGCTCCACAAGGAAACGTTGTGTTGGCAGTGGGGGGACTTTGACCCTTATACTGCCAACCCAACTATTCCTCTTTCAATACAGGGTCGGTAACGCGCAAGTGATACTCCTGGTGTTGCAAGCGTATATAGGTTACGGTAACCACTTACCATCAGGTGGGCCGTATACTTGTTTGCCACCTTAGTAAAATAAAAAAGGAATCAAAGCCAGGATCTCAAGCTTAGCAGTCGCGCTTAAGGCTACTAGGCTATTGATAACACAACAACTACAATATAACACAATAACTCTCATTATTTCGGCGTTAAATGAAGTTTATACATTTTCGAATAGGGTCCTTGAATCTTTATAATTGCTTTAAATTGGAATTCACCCCTTTTCATCACTGAATGTATGTCAAAGAGCAAAGACTACGTATGCTGTTCGTCAAAAGCCGATGTGAATGCGTTTGAAGGAACACCAATTGAGAACCATACCCCTTTTAAGTAATATTGGATCTATATCACATACAGGCTGTTTCAGACCGAGTGGTCTAAAGAAAGTCAAGAGTTTTTATTTTCAAGAATCCAGACTGTTTTATCAATTTAATTACTCCTGTTAGGCCCGCACGAACATAATATAGGTACTGATATCTTCTTGTGCTTTAAACGACTCGCTTTGGTATATACCTACCTATCTATCTTTTCCAGTTTCTTTACGGAGTACCAATAACAGCCAAGTTTTTCAGAACAACAACAAACAACCCCCGTAAACTTAGTCAAGTATAAGGTCCCTTTCAAAGTCAACCTATTTTATATAACAAAGTTACCTTTACCAATAACAGTGAAACTTAAACACAAGTATCGAATAAACACAGCAACAGCTAAAACTAACTGGGAAGGGAAACAAGAAATCCATTACGTAGTCCAAACAACTTTTTTTTATTGGCAACATGTTAAATACGACTCAAGGAAGTGGCCTGCGTTTGTTTAGGACTAGTCAAATAACCTAGCACAACAAACTTAATTATACATCCCCGAAACTAACCTTAAAACTATTTTAAATCTTCTGAGATTAGAAATAAAGTGGAGATTGTGTTTGTGGGATGTAGTCGAGGAGTAAATATAAGTTTGTGGGGTAAGTCAAGACTTGATAGAATTAAAATATAAGTGGGAATGTTGGCGTGTCTATTTGAGACGTATTTGTTCTATTTATGGATGCTTTCAGTGAGGTATCGGCTTTATGTGGTGTCAGGTGTCATAATGGTAATGGGATTTATTGAATAATTAAAAATAAATGACTTATTTATGCATGTTTGGGCTGCACTAGGCCAGCGTGGTCCTAGCCCTTTACATACTGAAAAGAGAACCGTTGGCCGAGCCCAGCATTTTTTTTTATAAATATTTTAGGGTTTTTTTTTACACAGCACCATCTAGTCCCAAACTAAGCAGAGTTTGTACTATGGGTACTAGACAATGGATGTAATACTTATATACTTTTTTTGTAAATACATACTTATAATACATAAGAAACACGCAGACAAACACAAATATTCATGTTTTACCCACACAAATATTTGTGTCCTGTGGGAATCGAACCCACGACCACAGATGTCGTATAGTCGTTGGGACAATACATTGGTTGATGATCACAGGCCTGAGCCTAGTAGGGCACACTAAGTACCTGGCTGGCGAAGATTCGCGGCTTGCTATGTGCTGTGCTAAACCCGATTTCTAGATGAGCTTCAAATTGGTACTTTGCACCGCCGCCGCGGCGCGCTAGTATGTTTAGGTCCTATACAGGGTGTTAAAAAACTACCCGTAAAGCCGAAAGGAGGTTAAATCGGGCCTTATAACGAGTCCATTCACAATATTTAAAAACCGTAGCAACACTGTATAAGATACCCCAAAAAAAGGAAAACAACAACATTTATGAATGAAAAATAGAAAAACTATTAAAGTAGGCAATTATTAGGCAAAATAAGTAAGTAGGCCTTTCTGTTAAATAATCTGGTTCCCTGACATGACAGCAGCTGGAGTTGATAAATTTTATAATTAATTATATTTTTTACGGGGTATTATGCAAGACGTTGTATAATAGCGAGTCTATTTACAAATCCAAAATCCGAGCTGCTACTGAGAATTTCATAGAAAAACTGTCTTGTCCTGTCTTATCTACAATCCAATTTACACCATTTTCATTTAGTAAATAGATTCAAATTCAATTTATTCATGTTTACCTACACTGAGAACTTAGCAAGGCAAATAAATCATAACATTTGAAATTGTAATTGTCTGGGTGGGTACATAATTCGATGTCTAGATAGTTGCAATGTTTTTTATATTAAGGTAGGTCTTAAGTAAATGTTTAATAGATCTTATGAACGTAAACTCGGCTTCAAAGCGACTTTTTAAGAGGATCTCCTTGATGTTCCCTTTGCTAGAGTTCAATAATAATAATAATAAGCCTCCATCTTAGGAGGCTCTCGTTAGGCGGCTGGGTCAAGGGCTTGATCCAGAAAGCAGTACTGCTGGACACGGCTCGTATTGTTAGGAGATTCCTCTCTCTGGAGCCCTGACTGCCGGTAGCTTGGACCTTGTTCCCGATACCGGTGGGCCTCTATTTTTTATATTTTTAAATGTTTTTGTCTTATGTGTGTATTATTTTATAAAAATATTTAAAAATGTAATTAGTAAGTATAAAGATGAATAAAGGAGATAATAATAATTCATTTATAGCAACCAAATAAATTACAATACAAAGGAGCTCTGCCTCCCGAACTAGGTAGAACCTGTATCTCGGGAGACAGTGCCATTCCCTAATGAATAGGTTCTTTATTATATTTGGTAAGTACATACTCTTGCTCTTATTATCTCTAATAAACAAAAAAAAGAGAAAATACAAAAAATGCAAAGAATTAAAAAAAAAACTATATATTATTTAAATAAATGAAAGCCAGGCATTTGCAGTAGTTATTACAATTATTATGTTTTGTGTATGTAAGGGTGTGTAAATGTGTGTCGGTGTGTGAGTGTACCTATGTGAAGTAGGTATATGCGTTATTTTACGACTTTTAAAAGTGCTTCAGTTTGGTCGTAGTCAAGATCTTATCTTGATCTTGTCTCAATGTGATAGGACTCCAGCTGCACGTGTGTTTCCTAACTTTAATTAACATGCTAGGGAAGGCCTCGCTGATTGAGGGGGTCCAGCGACAGTCGTGGCGAATTTTACGGATCCCATGGCCATGACTATAGGGTAAGTGAAGGCAGGTACGGTTTTTAGTCGGTATGAGTCCGACATACGGATAGTCCACGATGACTTTCCGTACTATAAAAAAAAAGCACTCCGGCTGTAATTAGTCGAGGTTGTACGGTCAACAAAAGAGTTAGGTATACAGGCAGCTAATTAATAATCTGTGTTTTGATAAAGATTGTGTAATAATGTATCACGCAATATGTGTCAAAAGTCGTAGGTATTATAAGCAGCTATATACCTAACCCTTTGGCACGTAATTATCTATGTCGAAATCTGTATAAAAATGCATATTTCATTTGCTTATTATTATTATTATTCTTTAACAAATTTACATTTGTGTCGAACAT
Source organism: Acronicta alni (assembly GCA_964056405.1). Classification (NCBI taxonomy): domain Eukaryota; kingdom Metazoa; phylum Arthropoda; class Insecta; order Lepidoptera; family Noctuidae; genus Acronicta; species Acronicta alni. The sequence continues at coordinate 2,040,602 of OZ043931.1, read as the reverse complement.
TGGTTTTAACAATGTGGGCGATACAATAAGAATTAAGATACCCTCGAAGTTTTACAGGTTTATTGTTCAAAATTATACAATTTGTGTGTCGAGACAAAATGGCGGCGCGAAAAAGATCTTCGTGTCGTGCGTAGTAAAGTTAGTGCAGTTCCTCCGCCGTGAAGCACGCAGCGAGCGCTATTGTTACGGTGCGTTCGTAATAATTTGTAAATATGATAGGCTGCGTTCAGGCGTACACAACAATAAGAAAAGAAAAAAAATAAACAATCATAGTAAATCCAGAAACATATTCATACACATTCTTTGTAGAAATAAAGAAACATATGTCACTAAAAATTAAATATTACTTAACTCTTTTGTTGACTGTACCTGCTAATATCAATGTATCCCGGTTTAATAGCAATTAATGTAGCCAGTGAATTTACTGCCAAAATGTGTCTTGACAACTAATAATAATAATATTTATTAACACTTCAGTGTACACAGTGTACAGTACAGTACTTCAGGGTACAGTACATCAATGTATCTCTAGCTCTTGAGCTTGAACAGGCACTCCTGCCTGTATGACAAGAGCCAGACCTCTATATTTACAGGGTTCAGGTTGTATGAAGCGAAAAAGGTGATTTGCAGAGCCAATGTTAATAAAAAAATATATTTTTTGTTAGTGCTGCTTAGAATAATGCATGCGCGAGTTGTGGGTGTGTAGTGTGTGAGGTAAGGTCTCAAAATGACAATGCACTAGTACTAGATGCTTTTTATCAATGGCTTTATTATTGTATGTGTCAATAAATGTATCTTTCTTTCTATCTATTTTATTTTTGTTATAGAAATAAGATATTTATATTTTTTTAAGGCTGTTTACTGTTTTTCGTTATTTATTATCATTTATAGATAGATACTACTTAATGGTGTAGCTGGTGTCTATAGGCTGCGATTGCCGCTTACCATCAGGCAGCTCGTACCTATGCTTGTTGATCATCTAATTATATTTTAAAAATAATATAATTTGATTTTAATATAATAATATATTAGAAAAACATAAAGACCTGGATTCGTTTCCTAAGTTAGTCAGACACGTCTTTCCATAATAAAGACCCATAGATGTAAATACCTACATGTTACATCTGTGGATTGAACCTACCTCTTCCTATTCTAGGCTTTATTTTTATCCAAAATCAGAGCTAGAGTTCCCTTGATACCTAAAAAACGTACGGACTCTGTATGGGTGGACAACGCTAGGCCTATACATCCTCTATCTGCTTAACTACCTATGATAAGTAAGACTTGATAGTACCTACTTTCGCCTTTGAAATCCGTTTTGCCCAGAATTAGGTTGCAGAAGTCTGTTGGCAGCCGCTTCTTGTAGAACTGATTGGGAAAAAGGTCGGTATAATACAGTAATATAGAGGTCAGTGGTATTTATAGTTGGCATGATATCCGCAATGCCAAAAGTACACAGTATCCCAGTATTCCGATCGACCAATTAGACTAACAAAGCAATAAGGGAAACCCAATTGACAAATTGTCGAATTCCAAGAAACTTAGAACAGCGACATCTATGCTTTGCATTGAGAACTACTTAATGTGGAATTCAACAGCAAGTTCCACTCCAATACAAAAGAGGGCGATTTTGAAAGAATACATGATTTAAAAGTGAATAATAATAATTTTACTGTTCTGTTTGAATTAATTCTTTATATTATAGAAGTCAGTAGAAAATTCAGTGATGTAAAAATTCTTTCTAGTCATATAGATATCGGCAAGCAATTAAAATTCGAAGTTGAAATAGTAGGGTGAGTGGTAGCAGTATCATTTTGTTTAATTTTTTCGCAAAAGAATTTGGACTTACGTTGCTTAACCAAAAAAAACGTTGCAAAATATCGTAGCTATATCTAGTTACTTGTTTGCCTGCCTCTCTCTTCCCCAGATGGCAGATCTGTGATCCATGAGGGTTTTACGTAGATACTATAAAGTACATGACTGTTTATGAAATTGTAGCTCCGTACGTTGAAGGTTTCATCGGAATGATTTTTAATTATATTTCTTCATGTACAGAGGCCAGCACTTCAAGCTACCCCAATGTGTTAAATTTCTTTGATAGATTTTCAACTTTATTGCAAAATTAGGTAATAAGGTTCATCTTTAATTGGGAAAATTTGACAGTTTTGGATAGCTTGGCTTGCTCATGTCCTCAGACTGCGGCTTAGGTACTTTATCCTTTTGGTACTTGTGCCACAAATCATCATCATCATCATCAACCCATATACTCTCCAACTGTTGGGCACGGGTCTCCTCTCTAAAAGACAGGGATTAATTATTAGGGGCTAATTCTACCACGCTGGCCTAGTGTGGGTTGGCAGACCTCGAAGTTGCATGAATTCGAATTGGCAGAAAATCTTTAAGGTATGCAGGTTGCCACACGATTTTCCTTTGCCGTTTAAGCGAGTGATAATTAATTATTATTAGTCAGAGGTGCGTGCCTTGGATTCGAACTGGAGACCTTCGACTTGGCAGTCCAATGTCGGCGTAATGTATAATGCCACACATAAACATGTGAAAATATAGTCAAATATTACTTATAATTTCGCGCGTTTTGAGTGACTCCGACAATTTCTTGTAATTTGTACCATACTCAAATGCAGGACGGTATAATCCTTGAACATATGACGGCTGGAGGCAGTGACCATTAACAACTTATCCGGGCACTCACGTCGTTATTGAGGATTCCTATGAGTTACAGCTCAAAAAAATGCATGCAGTTCTTATAACATTTTCATTTGCTAGTGTTTAAACGCTCCAGGATTTCAACCATATCGACAATGTAGTTAATTTTTTTGATGGGTTTGCGTTTGACCTCAGTCTCACCTGATGGTAAGCGAAGACGAGGTCAAAGATGGACCACGCTTACCCATAAAATGCCTGATCACTCTTACTTTAAAGACACCGAGGTTATATGAGTCCGGGAATACAGACGCAGGGAGAGCATTCCACTCCTTTGCGGTACGTACAAGAAAAGATGCAGCATTCCGTTTCGTGCGGTGTGGTGGAAATTCGACCACATGTGGGTGAAAGCCCTCCGTACGTCTGGTAGTCCGATGAAGGAAAGTGGATGGTGGGATAAGGTCATGTAGTTGCTAGGCATACTCTCCATAATACGCCGAAAAAACCGAAAGGCAAGCGATCTTCCACCGATGTTCCAGACTGTGAAGTTTGGTTTTGACGAGCGACTCATCGCCTATAAGTATCTCTAGTTCTTGGGTCTACCGAGTCTTTAAAGAGAGATTAAATTTAATAGAAAAATATAAGAGTGCCAGAGAAGCAGTGATAGCCTAGCGGTATGACCATTGGACTGCAAAGTCGAAGGTCTCGAGTTCGAACCCAAGGCACACGCCTTTTGACTTTTCGAATTCATGTGCGTATTAATAATTATTTATCACTCGCTTAAACAGTGAAGGAAAACATCGTGAGCAAACCTGCATACCTTGGAGATTTTTCTCGACGGTTTGTGAAATCTGCCAACCCGCACCATGCCAGTGTGGTGGACTATAGCCTAATCACTCTTAATATGAGAGGAGACCCGTGCCCAGCAGTGGGACAGTATAGGGGTTGATGATGACAATTTTACACAGCACCATCTAGTCCCAAACTAAGCAGAGCTTGTACTATGGGTACTAGACAATGGATGTAATACTTATATACTTTTTTTTTTGTAAATACATACTTATTATACATTAGAAACACCCAGACAAACACATAAGTTCATCACATAAATATTTGTGTTCTGTGGGAATCGAACCCACACATTATCACTAGGTTATTCTAGAAAGGATTCTACTAGTTCTCTTTTTATTTTTATATTGTTTTGACCCATGCTGCTGGCCAAGTCTGCCCTTAATTTGCCACATCTTCCTCTCCTCTTTGTAGCTTTCTCATTCAGTCATTCACAAAAGTCCTCATATTCAAAATAACCTTAATACAAACGACAATATAATTGCCTAAGTGGACACGTCAAACAATAGCAGGTCATTACCGCACAGTTAGCGTCAATCGGCTAATAGTTCTTCTTCGTTTTAACCCACTTTCACTATTTATTGCAGATATCCTATGCACTTATTATGTAACGTTTATAAAAATTCAAAAACATCTTTGGCTGAAATCCTAAGGCCTAATGCGGGTTGGCTAAAGCAAGCAGTTTTCCTTACGATGTTTTCCTTCACTGTTTAAGCGCATTATAATTAATAATACGCACATGATTTCGAAAAGTCAGAAGTGCATGGCTCAGATTCGAACTCAAGACCTTTGACTTGGCAGTCCAATGTTCATATCACTAGGGTATCACTACTTGCAAGCCAAGACACCATCCGCTACCCTTTTAATTTCCTATTTCTCAATATATTATTTAGATAGGTAATTTTATTTATTGAGAAAATGCATTAGACCTTATTACATACATACATACACTCACGCCTTTTTCCCATGGGGGTACGCAGAAACTAAAGAACGCCACTTGCTACGATTCTTGCATACATACACGCCGGTTACGAGTACTACGCAGCTGACCTTTTTGAAGAATCTCACCAATAAGGTATAAGTTTTTCTGGGCGTCCCCTCTCGGCGGTTCCACTGACAATCGCCATATCATAATCCTTTTTGATAGTCGCCTTTCATCCATTCTCTCAACATGCCCAAACCATCTCAGCATATTCTTCTCAATCCTCGTCACTACCTCGTCTTTTAAGCCGCAACGTTCTCATATCACACTATTTCTCAATCTGTCATTCCGAGTTAAACCGCCATTACGCCGCCACATTAGACCTTATTATAATTAAAATAATATCCATTTGTCTATATAAATCCATAATTCCACACTGTCTATCTGTCTGTTTAGTTCACGCCTTGGAGGAGAACAGGAAGTGTAACCTCGCCTTTTATAAAATGAGATGTAAAGTGAGTAAAATGAGTTGCGATATCTGAAATAACGCTTTAATCCTGAATTACTAATTTTTATATTTAATTAAAACTGCACTCATAATTAGAAAAAAAGTGAAAACATTCTACGCGTATAGGTTAGATAAAGTAGGTATTATCTCGTCAAGACAAGCAGTAGGGCAACCATTCTGAATAACATTCGCAAAAAGTCCCATTTATATTTTATAGTAACATTGATATAAAATTACTTTTTACAGATTTTATCACGTTATATTGATATTATTGATCCCGACATTTCCAAAATTTAGAGTAGCTGTCAGTAATTATAACATCAAGAGATCTACCACCTCAGTCTACCCGTGAGCGTGACCATGGACGCTGTAAAGGGTCCGAAACGTTGGGAGCAATAATGTCAATAAAACGTGATAAAATCTGTAAAAAATTGTTTTATTTCAAGTTCTAATATTCGCGTGTGTCAGAAGTTCAGAACTCACTATTATAGTAGTATCATTTCTAGTATAGTACAAGTATAGTGTATTATTTTAATTAATCGACATAAGTAGATATAAGTACTGCATACTCTAAGTGTGTTTAAATCTATATTTGCAATATATAAAAAAAAAATTGTGTGTGAAATGCCTCGTTAGTCTTATGGTCATAGACACGACTGTTACTGTAGAAGTCCTTGCTCCGTTTCCCAGTTTAGCAGTGTTATTCGGATTTTCTATAAAATTCTCAGTAGCACCTCGGAGTTTTAATTGGGCACAAATCCAAACTTCGAGCTGCTACTGAGAATTTAAATGGCAATAGGTTCGACCCCTATACTTGGGACCTAAAGATACCGGCGCACTGTGGATGTGCAAATTAATACACCTCAGCCTAACCCTTCGAGGTGTACAGGGATGATGGTATATTTGGTATATTTTTGTGTTAGCGTTTGTGTGCACGCCGTGTTGATTTCTAACTAAAAGAGGCATTGCTACACATGCTGTGCACAACAAGTTCTGAATAAAATGAATGATATAAAATATAGCTTACTTGCTATTTAGTTTTTATTATGCATTTCTTCAGTTTGATGAAAAACGTTAATTGCTTTGTTTTTCTAATTTCGTGCATAATTTGTACTCATTGGGGGAAGTGCTAACAAGGCTTTACGTCAAGCACCAATAACTAGTGATTTCCAAGCAAGTTTAAAAATTATAATTTGGTCACTGCAGAGTGTAGACACTCATCTCCTAAACTGGTTTGTCCCACACACAACATAACGCATGGTCACCAATTTGGAGCGTATACAAAATGCTGCGTTTTGCAATCTGAGAGTGAAAGCTTCTAGCGTCTGAGCATACCACTGCGGACAACGAGACCCGTCACACAACATCATGGTAAGTTACGTATATTATTTAATATTCAATGCTTTACAAAAATACTAGCTTTTTTCCGCTGTTTCATCCACATCCCAAAGGGTTTAATGTGACAAAAGTTGGCTTATGTCCTTATACAAAGTCTACTCTATCTCTGTACTAAATATCATCAATATTGGTTCAGCGGTTTAGGCGTGAAATCATTACAGACAGAGTTACTTACGCATTTATAATATTTTTTATTTTATTAATAGGGAAAATAAATCTACTTTTATCCAATCATCAGAGACGAAATTAAAAAGAATTTTCTTATGTGTCCTTAGTTCCGTAATTAGTTTTTATGGTTACGGGCGTGTTGGATTACTAATTACTCACAGTGTTTCAATCAATATCGGGGTTGAGACTTCAGAAATCTTCAAAGTGTCAACCGTGACAATAATTTTGTTATAATATCCTTAGGGCTTGAAATCTCCACTATGAATATTACGCAGCCCAAAAAATGGCTTAAGTAAGTAGTTCAATTAATCGCAATCATTCTTCTAATTATTTTAATTTTAATGTCCAGTGTAAATACATAATATCTATATAAGTATTATATCCATTGTCTAGTACTCATAGTACAAGCTCTGCTTAGTTTGGGACTAGATGGTGCTGTGTAAAAATGTCCCAAAATATTCATTTATTTTTCTATTTTATTTATTTATCTAAAGTTATAAAATATGTAAATGAAAAATGTGACGGTGGTAATTTGCAGAGGTAGAAATCTAGTTGCTTGTTTGGCTAAAGTATGTATACTGGTTACGTGTACTAATATAATAAAGGCGAAGATTTGTTTTGTTTGTTTATACGAGCTAACCTCTGAAACTACTAGTCGTATTTGAAATAATACTTGCATTTGATAGTCCAATTCTTGAGGATGGTTAAAGGGTGTTAACATCACCCTTAGGAGCCGAGAAAATATGAAAATGTCAGGTCTGGTGAAACAGCGGGACACAGTTAGTAGTATTAGGTATATCTGAGGCTAAAGTGACCGATGTATCAAACTATGAAAAAAAAATGAATAAGTATATTTTTTAGCATTTTCCCTAAAAATTTAGCACAGATACAAATCAACACCTAAGTAAATACGCGTGTAATTAATAAAGAGTCGAAAAAAATTCGACATTTAACATGGGTTGATCGATTCCCACTTTTTTTTATGTGGCCTCTTTTGTGTCCCACTGCAGGGCAAAGGCCTCCCCTATCTTAGTCAGGACTCTCTATCCGAAGCTTCTACATATCACGTTGGCAAAAAGGCGATCCCCAGTAGGAACAAATATTTGTTTTTCCGGGTGTTTGTGTATGTGTAATTTTGTGTTTGTAAACGTACCCACGATACAGGAAGAAATCCTAGTGTGGGGAAACGTTTTTTTAGGATAATCAATTAAAATTATTAAAAACTTAAAACATCTAGAGCTCATCATCAGTAGGTAGGTACTCCCCGAGAAAATGTTTCTTACGTTTTACAGTCAGGTTACGTCCTTTCACTTTTTTACTATTCGTAGAAAAATTGCGTTTTAAATAAATGTATTTACTTTATAGTCGCAAATGATACTAAAAATATATGTTAATGATATAAAATAATGTTACCTACGATTGCAAATTATCATATAATTCGGAATGTACATATATTTTTCTTTAAACATTTCTCTCTACGGTAACATTAGTAAAATTAAACAAAAATAAACATAATTGCCCCATTAGTGCAGTGGTATTAAGAAGTATTCAGTGTAAAGATATAATGTAAACGAAGTCACATCAAACATTCATTTTGCTTTATAATTAATTAGTGGCATTAAAATTTCAATGAATCTTAATATTTACTTATTTAGCCCAATGGCACGTTTATATGACCCGATGTGTGAATATCAACATCAATCATCAAGCCATATACTGTCCCACTGCTGGGCACGGTTCTCCTCTCACAGAATGAGAGGGATTAGGCTATAATCCACCACGCTAGCCTAATGCGGGTTGGCAGACTTCACGATGTTTTCCACCGTTTCGCAGTTTCGCCGTTTAAGCGAGTGATAATTAATTATTAATACGCAAATGATTTCGAAAAGTCAGAAGTGCGTGCCTTGGATTCGAACTAGAAACCTTTGACTTGTCATTCCAGTGGTCATACCACTAAGTTATCACTGCTATGTGCGGTGTATGAATGTGGAAGAAACAATAGAAGTATGCAAAATCGCAGCAAATGGCGGTCTATAGTTTCTGCCTGCCTCTAAGGCGCTAGTGTATGTAAGTTAACGCCTTTATATCCAAAATCTTATCAAACCCTTTCCCCATTTTTCCAGGGAGCATCACAGAGCGAGCAGATGCCGAAGGGCGACAAGGCCGACCTGGTCTGCAAGATTAAAGCGCGCCTCGCGTCCGTAGACCGGAACAAAGCCAAGGAACTAGGAGGCGTATTCCTGTTCAACATCATCAAAGGAACCAGCATTTATTCTTGGAGTAAGCTCTATATCTCACACACACACACACACACACACACACACACACCACACACATATATTTATTATTATTTTTTGTCGATCGTATTATAGATTTTCCCTCTCTTTGTTTTTATTAGTCATCATACACCGAAGTTTATGTTTATGTATGTGTATGGTTGACCATCTTAACACATCGAAACCCCTCCGTGCCTTGGAGAGCACGTACAGCCGTCAGTCCCGGTTGTCATAAGAAAACCTATGACAGTCAGAAGCCCAAAAAGCCTAACAAGCAGTCTATCCTCAGTGTATCGGTTTTTTATTACCCCAAAATTAAGTTGAAAAGGTCTGATAGCAGTCGCTTCGTGTAAAATACTGATATTCAGCCACATCTGGTTAAACTGGAAGCCGATCCCAATATAGTTGGGAAAAAGTTATAACAATATTTGTGTTAGCTACAAGTTTTGGAATTAATGGAGTGAGCATTATTGTATAACTGTAGCTTGCAGTGCACTAGCTCACGTCATGACTCTCATGAGTCACATGTCCTTTCTCCACTTATCTTGTAACGCACTCGTGGCTCGACATTAGCTCTCGCACAATTTGTAACAATTTATAGCAGCTGTGGTGGGGTTGCAATGATTCTTTTTACCCGACTCCTCGAAGCAAAGGAGCGTAATGTGTTTATTAACTAAACTTACATAGTAAGTACTGTAGAGGCCGCTACCAGGAGTCAGCATATGACTGGCTGGTTTAAGAAGAAGTAATCATTTGAGTTTGATTGTAGAATGTTTAGTCAAAGTGATTAATGGTTGTCAAAGAGAATTCCCTTGACCTTTGAAGAATAAAGTCGCAGAGTACCTTTTAACCGAGAGTTTCTTTGAATAGGTATCCTAGGATCCCATCAAGATCCTATAGTACATAGCATACCATAATCCTGATAATCCCCGAATAGTTAGGTAGAGGAGTACTAATGTACAGACGCCAGCAGGTCAAGTTATCCAAAACTGTCAAATTTTCTCAATTGAATATGAACCCTACAGTTTTGTATTAAACTTGAAAATCAATCAAAGAAATTTGACAGATTGTAGTTGCTTGATGTGCTGGTGATAATAATTAATTATCACTCGCTTAAACGGTGAAGGTAAACATCGTGAGGAAACCTACATGTCTTAAAGATTTACTCTACGATATATGAATCTTCTAACCTGCACTAGACCAGAGTGGTGGACTATAGCCTAATCCCTTTTATGCTGAGAGCAGACTCAGCCCAGCAGTGGGACAGTATATGGGTTCATGATGATGATGATATTAGTAAAAATACAATAAGCTCTGACTCCGAGCTGCTACTATAGGACTTGATCCTCCCCTCGAGGTAAATTTACCCCCAATCTAACTATGCTACTATTTCTACTTCCAGCACTGGATCTCAACCAAGTCACAGTGTACGAGGGTGAACCTGAAGAGGACCCTGACACCACGTTCACTATGAACGAGCACTACTTCAAGCAGATAGTACAGGGCCGTGAAAACGCAAGGGTCATCATGCAGGCAGGCCGCTGCTCCGTCACCGGGGACATCATGAGGGCGATGAAGCTTGAACCTTATATTGTGTTAGAATAGAGTTTAGTTTATGTTGGTTATTGTAGTTGCAGCTAGATTCTGTATCATTGAATAGCAAAGAGTCCAATTCCATAAATGTACAGCGTTTAACGATCAATTCTGCTTTAGTAATGGATCGGTTCATAAGCTTTCAACTTTAACAAACACCTATATATATGTACCTAAGCGGACTGATAGTCTTTAGTACTTATAAGAAAACTCCATAGCATCAGGCGTGGCCTCATAGAGATTGTTCTTCGTGCAGGTGTTCGGGCACAAGGAACGAACCAATAGGTGTGACTTAGTTTGGTCTGGATCGCAGTCACATTGTGCAAGGTTAGGATCTCTGAACCCCCATTTGCACATGTTAGTTCTACATCTGCTAGTCTGGGTACGGAATCAATTTAAGTACTTCCACACTGTCCACTGTAAGTCGTGTCCCAGCGATAGTTTCTCAGAAGAAGAGAATTGAGAAGAAGAAGAAGCTTGAGTCTTACGGCAGCTGGGTGGTCTCTCTTTATTCGCAAATTGTTTAACCATTGAAACGATAAGAAGAAGATAAGAAGACTTTTGTTATTCAGTTGTGTTTAGATAGCGTTTGAGATACAATTTTGTTAATCGAATAGGCTCCAGCGCTGTATTTTTTTAGAGGTATCGACAGCTAAAGAGGTATGGATTATCGACAAGATTTAGGTATACAGACGGCATCTATATTTTGACAAAGATAGAGAAAGAAAACTTATGTATTTTGGAGACAGAACACAAATCATAGAAAATAAAAAAGCTTACATAAAAATAACGTGAGGCAAAAAAGTATTAGGTTGAAATAAGGGATCTCAACATAATGCTGTGACATTAGGAAAAAAACATGCCACAGCGCAGGTTTTATTATAACGTATGATGTTCATTTAAGTTATAAGACATTACGTCACACAATATAATGTCAAAACGCAGGTGTTGTTAGCTGCCTTCATACCAATCCTTTTGGCGAATAATTATTTAAAACGCAATCTACGGGTATATCAAGGCGCAGAATATATAATACCTCTTGCTTGACTCTCCAATTGCATCTGATTCTGGTCCAAGTCGGCCCTGCCGTCTTTTTTATATCGCTCGACCATCTGGATGCTGGTTTGTCTATATTTGGACTTCCTGTTCGGGATCTCAAGAACAGGACTCAACGGCTCCATCTGTCATTGTTCCTGCGGCAGATATCTCATTCCTATTGCCATTTTAATTGCGCAAACCTTTTACCTATGTGACTGTACTGTACAGTCAACAAAAGAGTTTGGTATACAGGTAGCGAACGAAATCTGCATCTTTACACAGATTGTGATTTAAATAATTACCCGTCAAATGGTTTGATGTGTAGCAGCTTACAATACCTGCGTTTTGACACATATTGCGTGATACATAATTACACAATCTTTAAAAAAACACGTTGTTTAATTAGCTGCCTGTATACTTAACTCTTTTGTCGACCGTACACAGTGACTTTGATGGGTTTGCAAATGTCTTTATTTTCTAACCTGGCGTTCTTTCAGCATAGGATAGTTGCGTTGAGAAATATTATGCCATCTTCAATGGAATTCTCATTGTTACACATATGAAGAATCTGTTTATGATAAAAGTTATTACTTATATCGACATGTTGTCTTTATATATATTAAATCGCTGTATCTTTGGAGTAAATGACCTTAGTACAGAGGCCAGCACTTCAAGCTACCGCTATCTGACAATTTTTTTGATAGATTTTAAACTTTAAATACAAAACTGTAAGGTTCATATTCAATTGGGGAAATTTGACAGTTTTGGATAGCTTGACCTGCTGGCGTCTGTACCTACCTACTGCTATAAGTCTTTAAACCATTATTTTTATAGAATAATTATTTTAGAGTTAAGTTTGTATAAGCTTTAAATTAAAATAGTGAATGCATTGTTCAAATTATTTCACCAACCAACCAGGGCTTGCAACTTGGACCCATTTCCAATCTTACTTATTGGTGGTCTACATTATAGACTCTGCATGATAAGGAACACGCGTCTAAAATTTGAAGCTGTACCTACAAATTTCAGCAGGTATAGATGCAGAGGTTTGAACAACCTCAACTAAAACTGTCAATCATGAAGTTAAAATAATTATTTGGTCTAGAATTGAAGGTAGTAGGTATGTGTGTCCAATTCGAAGTTCGTGTATGTAGGATACATGAACTTCGAATTGGACACAAATGCTTTGAACTCAGCGATCGCCTTCCGCGCTAAGGGACGCGGCTTCGATTCCCATGTAGAACAAATGCTTGTATAGGCTACGGGTGATTGCTACGGATTGTGTATATATTTGTGTAAATGTAGCCACGGCACCTACAGAAGAAAATCCTAATATGGAGCAACGATTTTTTTTTAATCTAGTATATTAATACATGAAACCAAAGCTTTGTAGGTAGGTTTTACCCCTTTTAAAGAATATTGCACGCACGGAAGAATGAAAAAAATAAAAAAAATATTCTTGGACAATTTTACACAGCACCATCTAGTCCCAAACTAAGCAGAGCTTGTACTATGGGTACTAGACAATGGATATAATACTTACATACTTTTTTTTTGTAAATACATACTTATAATACATAGGAAACACCCAGACAAACACAAACACTTATGTTCATCACATAAATATTTGTGATTTGTGGGAATCGAACCCACGACCTCGTGATCAGCAACCCGACACGCGAACCACTAGACCACAGACGTTGTCAAAAATTTTATATAGTTAAAGTCTGATAAAGAAGGATTGCAGAAAGCTAAAATTTCAGTTTATTAAGTCCTACAAACGACGTCTGTGGTCTAATGGTACGAGATTTGGACTGCTGATCATGGGGTCGTGGGTTCGATTCCCACAGGACACAAATATTTGTGTGATTTCATCATAAGTGTTTGTTTGGCTGGGTGTTTCTTGTGAATTTATAAGTATATGTTTACAAAAAAAAGTATATAAGTATTATCCATTGTCTAGTACCCATAGTACAAGCTCTGCTTATTTGGGAATAGATGGTACTGTGTAAACAATGTCCCAAATCTATAATTAATATATAAAATTTAATACTCATTGTTTACGTTCGGCCTGTCAATGTCAAACAGAAACACAATAAATGTGAATATTATGTCAATTGCTGATCGGGTCGGGTCCAACACTCCCGTCGCCTTCCTTGGGCGGCAGAAGACCATGAGGATTACAACACTTAAAAAAATGACTTGCGTATGTACCGTACCAACTTGTCTACATGATACGATCTGCTCTCGAAACACACATTGTTTATAGATCCGTAGAGCAACTTCAAACAGTAATTTTGCCTTTCTGACCCATTCCTAATAAGGCATTTCTATTTCAAAAAAGTGTTAGTACTATTTTTTGTAGAGGTACCGTTAGCAACGGTACGTGAGATACATTTATATTATTAGTTACTGACGAGGCTGACTGATGTAGGGCAAAAAAACTAGTTCTACAATTAATGGCTTATTGATTAAGACGCTTAACGATCAGCGGTTAAGCATCACATAGTTTTTTAGGATTCCGTACCCAAAGGGTAAAAACGGGACCCTATTACTAAGACTCCACTGTCCATCCGTCCGTCTGTGACCAGGCTGTATCTCATGAACCGTGATAGCTAGACAGTTGAAATTTTCACAAATGATGTATTTCTTTTGCCCCTATAACAACAAATACTAAAAACAGAAATATAAGGGGCTCCCATACAACAAACGTGATATTTTCCGTTTTTTGGAATCCGTGAAATTCGCCACGACCATGATAGGCTGTGGTCCAACAGTAGCTGGGCCCACATGTCTCAAATTTTTAATATGATTGTGTATTGTTAGACCTACACTGGCCATCTATAATAATAATGTCACCTCCTTGCACCGATCTCTACAATATTTAGGGTCATGATGAGTGTTCGGCTCTGACCAAAGCGCAAGGGAAAGCAAATGCAGTTTTTTAGTCGGTCATTAAAAAATGGTAAATCACAATATAGATACCTATCTATTTATCGTTTATATATCGTTGTCAGACCTGATGTGAAAGTCGCCCCAAGTATGGATACAAAGAAAAAAATATTTATCGCAGTAAAAAGGAAAAGAAAATGTACCTAAAATGTATTTAAATGTATACAAACCTAAAATGTATGTATATAATTATGTGCAAATACGTGCTGCTGCCCAGATACTGTACACTGCTATATTTTTATTCTACGCTTCTTCGCATCGTAACGTGCAAAATATTTTTTGCCCGCTTATGGATTTAGAAACAATAGACTTAGAAATTAAATCCCTAAGAAGAGAAAAACACAAACTCACTTTCACAGTTTCAACACTCAATTCGTTTATAATTGCATTCCAAAATTTTAACAGTTTATTGTATCAATTGTGGACCCTGTCCTGTCGGGCGCCATCACTCTCCTAACCTTTTCGCAAGTATGTTGGAGACGGCTTCTAGTCTCATCAATATTTTACACGAAGCGACTACCATCAGAAATCCGAACCCAATGTCTGGTTATTAATACCAGTATACTATATAGAAAAACTTGTTTTCAGTATGCTGAAATATGAAATCCGGGACCGATGGCTTCACGTGTTTTCCGAATAATTTATTAAAGGTAAAGTTCCTTCTACTATAAAGTTATTTTAAAACAATTTACTTACTAAAGAAATTCATAATTATGAGAGGTTAAAGTATTATTACGGAGAAAAAGTAATAACATAATTCGAACTCCTTCCTAAAATATTTTTAAAGTTCTTTAGATATCTACTCAGTGTTACCAGCTGGGATCAATTTGACAACACAAAGACATTAGGTACTTAAATTAATAAAATACACTAATACAAACTCGCTATACCTCTCTCGACGGGGACTGGTTTGCGAACGGTACCCGAGGTCCGTCCATAGGTCATGCACCTCCGCTTCACCCGACTTAAAATAGAGTCGTAATTAATAGGTTAACAACGAAGTTATGGCTCAGAGATGGGTTCTGTATCGTCTTTGAGTATCAAATTTTTGTATAAGCTTAACTGTTTTAAATCGTGGGTATCCTCATGGATTCTGTTACCTATGTCTAACTCTAATTAAGTAAACTACACAATGATTCGGTTTATCACGCCAGGATTTCTTCCATGATCATCTTATTTGTAAGTAGATATTTTAAAAGTGTTTACAAATCAATGGTTTTAATTTTTTTAAGCTAGATGGCGCCAGTTTTCTCACTGACCTCTGAGAAGAAACACGAAAGAAAACTCAGAGAATCAGACATAGTCTCTTTTAAAGTCCAGAAATAGTACCTAGTATTAGAAAATATGTGAGTGTTACAATGTTGTCTGAAATGGTCTTTTGAAGAAAAAGCTATATGGGCTTTGTATAGACCAGTCCCCCAGCTGGCGGCACGCATACATTTCGTTGTCATTGTGTAGCTCGACTATTCTGTAAGGAGCTCAACAACCTATCGCACGACGAAACGCAAATAAAATTCTCAAAGCTACCAATATTTTTAATATTAATGTTTTGACGACGTCTGTGATTTAGTGGTTCGAGTGCTGATCATGGAGTCGTGGGTTCGATTCCCACAGGACACAAATATTTGTGTGGGTAAAACATGAGTATTTGTGTTTGTCTGGGTGTTTCTTATGTATTTTAAGTATGTATTTACAAAAAAAGTATATAAGTAATATATCCATTGTCTAGTACCCATAGTACAAGCTCTGCTTAGTTTGGTAAAAATGCAGTGCAATTAGAATTTTGTAAAAAACTCTAAGTAGCAGCTCGGACTGGATATCGATGGCCGCCGTTTATTACGTGGGATACTTATAAAAACATACTGACGAACAGTTGGTGTACATCAAAACAGCTCAGCCTAACCCTTCGGAGACAAGCGCAATGGTTTGTTGCCCCTTATGACAATGAATTTGTATAACATTCGTTTTATTTAGAAGCTGTAGGTATTTGGAAGACGGTTATTTTGAATCATATGTGTATGTTGTAATTATCGTCAAAGGATATCGCGAGGTGTGAGCTTTTCTAAGAATAAGATACCCTATGTCAATACTAGCTTCGGCTTGTTGAGTTTGTTTGTAATCCCCACTATATACTATACAGTGACTATAATTACATTGTCATGCTCAATAAAATGTCCTGCTGCTGGTCTTTGTGTGTCGGGTCGTTTATACCCTACAACATGGTTGAGTCCAACGGCGCCGATACACACGTATAGGGGATAAGGAACTAGGTACATCCCAACACTACAGATGTCGACAGAACAATCTCGTAAAACATAGAAACATTACATACCATGACGCCTATATTCCCCGAAGGGTTACGCAGAAGTGTATCAATGTACAGCCACAGTTCGCCGGTATGTTTAGGTTTCATTTAAGAGGGAGCGACCCTATTGCAGTTAATCGGCACTAATCCAAACTCAGAGCTAGTGAGAACTTCATACAAAAACCCAATAACACTGCTCAAGCTGCTAGGAATGTAACCAAGGACCACTAGCGTAGTAGTCGCGCTTACGACCTCTAGACTACAGGAGAACTAAATATACCGACGAACTGTGAGTGTATATTGGTACACCTCTGCCTAACCCTTCAGGAAGTACAGGCCTGATAGTATAATCTTATGTTATGTTCTATTATATTGATTTCAGACATTTACGTGAATATTATACATTGAAATAAAACTACTTTTTACGTTCTATTGTTAATTTTATCGACGAACTTAAAGGTCCTCTTGCTACGGGATCCTAATCAATGTTTTCATCATTATAAAACCTGTCGGCTACGGAATTGCAGATGTCAAGTCCGGTTGTTAACTAGGAGATTATCCCGAGTCATAAACTTCTATATAGGACATTGGCATCACTATATGTACTACATGTATGGTCTAATATGCAGTAAACAAAGACATTGCCATAGACGGGACATCGGGTCAGACATCGATAAAACTGTAATCTATTAGGTACTTTTCACTATTGGGAACAAATGGCTCTATCTAAGTCGCTCTATCTCTTTCATATGTCAGCCTGGCAAAAAGAGAAAACAAATCAAATCTAGATTGCTTTTTTTTTCTTAACTTCTATAAAAAATATCGTTTCCATTTGCATCAAAATTAAAAGGTAACATACACCCATAAAAGCTATGAAAAATAAACCACCGACAGTTTGAGAAATGATTTGACCTCATACAGATCCAAGTTAGTATTGCAAAATTGATTTGATTTGAAAACCTTATCATATTTCAAAAAATACTTCGAAAGTTGTACAAATTATTGATCATATCGAATACCTACCTAAAACAGGCTATAATTGTGTGATTATTTTTTTAAATATACAACAACGTACCATCCTCAAAATTTAAAATTAGAATTAGCACAAAAACAAACATCAAAAAGCACCAAAGACATTATAAAGTCTTTTGAACTAAAATAAATCCTTTGTAGGAAACAAATTCATTTCAATAATAATTTTCCTAGTAATTTATGTCACTCGTCATTACATTACGCACCGCACTCATATCCAGTTCTGCAGATAATTAGTTAGATAATCGGTAGAGAATGGCCGTTCAGATGTTAAGGACAACCTGCGCTAGCGCCTAACCCTTTGCAAGGTATAAAATATATGCACTTGATGTACAGGCGAGCATAAAAATGTTTCGCGGTACAATAAATGTTGTATCGAAATGAAATATTAATTCATTGATGAATCGCGAGTCTCCAGAGGGTCGTTACAATTGATTTTATATTGTGTTATTGTTGACTGAATTATGCCAGGGTAATTAAAATTACTTTATCTAAAAGTGACCAAACAAAACGCGACGCGTCAGCTAAATTAAATACATGTAACATAATACAATTATTATACTTGGATACATACCTGTGAATTCCGCGGTTGTGTTGACCATCTGTAGCATGGAAACCTCGTACTATCTGCACTGCAACTCCCATGGTAACCCTCAGCACATAAGAGTCAAGCTACAAAAAAGTTCAGACGATCAATTTAACAATATTCATTGACCATGTCTTTGACCTTTTCATTCCGCTAAATTAATCAAAGAGCAATCTGCAAACTAAATCCCATTCGAATAGATAATTATTATCTTTAGGTATATGTATTTTCTGTATGCCTAAATATTGAGACGCATTTCAAAGGCAATGCTCTTGTTTCTACTGTAATTAAAGTCGAAAACTTATAGTACTAGAGACCTGATGACCTATATACCAAGCTAAGCGGAACACACTGGGTCTTTTCTCTTTCAATTTGCTGTTGAAAGCAGAAGAAAAAGTGTTTAAGATATACCTATGGTTGATATAAAACATTTATGAACTTACTTTAGAACACTGTTTTTTGCACAACGTACACTTTTACACTTTTGAACACGATTACACCGGTCCAGTCCAGCTCCATAAGCCAATGGTTTATTTTATTATTTACACGACGCTCTTGGATAGCGGCTGTGCCAAACACACGCACAAACAGATAACTCTCAAACTGTTTATTTATTTAATTTTCGTATTTTTAATAAGAGTGAACGTACCTAAATTGTTCGAAAATGTACAAGAAGATGTTCTTTTTAATTTTAGCGGCTACTTTGGCTATGAGCGATGGTAAGTTTTCGACTTTTATTTACCGAAGCATTCGAATTAAAATTTGAATTCTAGACATAACTATTTTTTTTAATAATTGTGTCATGATATGTCATGACAATTTTGAATATTAATCCTAGTGACAACAAAGTATTTGAATTTAATTTATTAAAGTTATAACTTTTTTTTTTAATATTTTAGGTGTTATGTAGATATACAATTTAAATTGTAAATTAAACAATAATGATTTATGTAAATATACAAAGGCAATCTTAACTGTACCTATCTACAGATACTTTTTAATTGTAGTTTTAGGTACTTTACTTTTTTCAATTAAATTACACGATAGTGCCTAGCACTAAATTAGAAAATCATTAATACACTCATAAAATTGTAGGTTAATAAAAAACATAAGTACTATATTCTTAATTTAAAGTTTCCTCGAACTACTCGTATTGATATTCATGCAATGATAGATTTTAGATCCAGTATGTTAAGCTCTTCATCAGTAATCAATTACCTAGATACCTAAATTTTAAGCTGGCTTGTAAGAAATTCGTACGATGTTGTCAAACAAGTGATTATTTTAAAAAACTTAGTTAGGTGCAATATGCGTAATTTCCATAACAGTTTTTATTTTGATTTGAAAGTGTTTTATAGAGTTCGATATTAATCAATAGGTGTTCAGCCCTCGAATTATCAATTAAGCCGAAACCAGTTGGGCGTGGGCGGTAAGTTGCACTTCCACCACAATTTGTCATTACCATCCACTGGTAAACATTGCCATTATTGTTGTACAACTCACTTCTCACTTCATTACCGTGTTCATTTATACCTTGTCATAATCGCATGTGATTTCAAATGGATGGATTGATCATTATGGTTTGTCAAACTGCATGAGATCATTTTGTTTCCGCCTTTCTGTCTTTAATATATTAGTGACACACAACACTACTCAAGAAATACAGAGTTTACTGTAATTTTTATGCACAGGAATTAATTTTCTAATGATCATTTGAAAAAGTAAGACTAAGTGAACATGAAAGAATAACATTTTTTTTCGAATTCCTGAGGAATTGACGTTTGTTTGAAAAATGTGAGATCAAAGACGTGTCAATTTCACTAATAGACTGGACATTATGGACAAAATCTTAATCCATTACTTTTTCAAATAAACGAATCTGTAAGAATCGGTAGGTATCATAATTTCAACCTGACAAAGAGAAAAACAAATCAAATAGGGCATAATAATTGTGTATGAATATAATGTTCCCAATCTAAGAAGGTATATTTATTAAATTTTTATGAGATGTGCCGAAACTATAATCTTGAGGGAATGTAGCATACTGTATTATTTGCTGTTAGAAGCTACCAAGCTAGTAAAATTTTATGAAATAAACTTCAGTTACCTACCTAATGCACAACTCAGTAGTTAAATGTTTATGTAATTATAAATTCAAAGCTATTATTTGTTCCACTAAATTAATCATGTTTCGGGGAATTCTGTACTTTACTTGTTCATGAGATTTAAGTAGATAGGTACATATAATTGCCCGCTACTAA
This sequence comes from Acronicta alni, assembly GCA_964056405.1. Lineage (NCBI taxonomy): Eukaryota > Metazoa > Arthropoda > Insecta > Lepidoptera > Noctuidae > Acronicta > Acronicta alni. Next base: position 2,020,053 of record OZ043931.1, on the reverse strand, counting down.
TGGTACTTTACAAGTATTCAAAATAAGTACCTACCTACATACCTTCGAAACTACTTTGTCCGAGTTTATCGCAATAACGATGTCAGTAACATTGAACCTTATTTCAGCTAGCGTACCTAATCTAAATGTACTTGTATAGTGTTAATTTGCGATACTTTCAAACGACAGGAATGGGGCGGTTTACTTTTCTTTAAAAGTCTTGAAAGACAGGCTGGAATAGATAGCTCATTATCATCCTCCTAGCCATTTTCCCATGTAGGTTCGGCATCCAGTCTAGTCTGAATATCCGTATTTTACTCTAAGCGGCTGCATTCAGACCTTCGCGGCCCAATTTCTGGTGACCAACAACATCCTGGTGTTTGGGGTTCTGGCTACCACTAAGGATTATCATAGATGTTCATTCATATGACAACTCTCCAATGCGGGGTCTCGGAGACTTGTGATTTGTAATGGTCACCTATCCACACCCTGACCGAGGCAAGAGCAGCTTAACCGTACAGATAGTTTGATCAGCTTAGTTATTACATAGCCACGAGCCCCTCTGAGATAGGTAACCTACCTATTAAACACGTTGTCACCTCCATAATTGTACAGGATAGGATTCCACTGATTTTTACTCTAAAAAAACGAATGTGTCATCTTAACATCATACAATAGCTACTTTTGCCGTCACGCTAACTAAACGTTAATTAGGTAGCTAGACTAATTACCAAAAATAAGGAAACATTGCAAGGTCACATCTGTTTTGTTAATCTTTGAATGTTATATTCAAATCTAAAATTATCAAGACGGGAGTAATTAATAATGCTATGAGTACCTATGTTAGTTTAAGATGCATATCTATAAAGTTCACATTAAAACAATTCGTATTATACGTAATAATTAATTAGAACTTATTATTTAATCAGATTTCGCCTTCCATTATGTTTAAGGGCGACTTGTACCCATAATGCATGTTTTATCAAAGTACATATACCTAGGATTTCTAAATAAATTAGGTATCTACCTACAGACTGTACTCTGTATCTACATATATCTATTACACAACCTATGCGCATGTGCGTGAACGAACTTAACATTTTTGGCGGCTTTATAACATTATTTATATCTATAAAAGAACTGTGTAAGACTTACACTGTAAGTACTCATTGACAATGGCAGATGTGCTTAATTTTTATTCACTCAGGTACCTACCTAAATCTAAATGTATTTTGATTAAGAAAGCTCAAACGAAGTGATAGTTTGAAGTCGATAAACTGTGCTTTTAGCTTGGGATCCTATACCTACCTATATACTCATTCCGGACAACAGTAGAGCATTCCCCATAAAATAAAAACAGCTGACAGCTATTATAATTAATTCATATCGTCACGTATTTATAAAAGGTAATAGGTATTTTTTTTGTTGTGTAGTCTGTAACATTCTCAGTAAGTAGGTTGTCTTTTTATTGTTTTACTGTCATCACGTTCGAGCTAGTTTAGGTTCAAATATAGGTACTCCAACGACCTACATACCGTCAACATTCTCAACCAAACCGAACACACATAATAACGGTATTGGGTTCAACAAACTCATGGGCTTCCATTCCATGGCCATGACTAACTCTCATCACCCTCACCATCATTCACCAACAGGTTTCGGAATAAGAGAAATACTGGACTATTTATTAGGAGGCAACTATGGAAACTACCCGTACCCGTCCGGGCCAGGGTACTATCCGGGACAGCACGGGCAGGGCCAGTACGGGCACGGGCATTACGGGTCAGGGCAGTACGCGCCCGGGCAGTATCCGCCGGGCCCGCCTGGGGCGCATCCCGGATGTCCCCTCTGTGACTCGTCCGTCTACAGCTACTGTTCCCACAAGCAGGCCCACGATTCCTGTTGCTGCAGTTCTGTTTGTAAGTACCTGCTTCACTACTTTATTTAACAAAGCATAACACCCGTAATAATAAAGTGTTTTAAAGATATTATTACCAAATTAATTGCCTCATCGGTGTAGTGATAATACGTTTGGGTACTGAGCGTGAGGTCCTAGGTTCGATTCCCAGGTTGAGTAAATGTTATTCGAATTTTCTATAAATTCTTCAATTCAGGCCCACTACCGGCCAAAGAAGAGAGATCGTCAAAAAGTTTCTACACACATCATGATGCTCAACAGAGCCAACGACTAAAGGAGAGCGAAATTCAAAAACTAATGGCGATAGGCTTACATTTAGACTACACTATTGACCTAAAACCCTATCAATGGTGGTAGCATATTTAAATATAATACCTAATGTATGTAAATTCCCTTTTCTATATTCCAGTTAACGCCTACAATTGCGGCAAGACTGATTGCAAGTTCCTGTATGCAAACTCGTGCGACGAGCACCAACTGATCACCAACTGCTGCTGCGTGGACTTGTATAAGAGCAACGCGCCAGCTGTGCCCGTCGTCGTATAATCTACTCTACGAACATCATTATAAGACTTGAAATTATATGGCAACTATATAGTTGTACCCCGATTGCATTAAACTGATGAAAACCACCTGGAACATGAATCCATGAACCCACTGATAGCTTGGCGGAAGTGGTATGCAAAATACTCTTTCTAATGAACTAGACAAATCATTTATTTCACCAAAGATAAACTAACACGTACACATAAAGATCTACATGGTGTAAACAGTTCTAACTAGTGGGTAATGTGTATGTAAACAGAACATGTGAAGCCAAGAGCGTCAGCTGAAAACCAGTGCTTGCAGGGCCGGATCTACCATATGGCTATTTGGGCTTCAGCCCAGGGCCCTGTGGATTCAAGGGGCCCCCAGCTAAGTCAAGTCAAAGTCAATATAAATCAAATATTTTACTGTCTAATTGTTTTCTATAGTTTGAGTAATTAGGTGGGCGCCTAAATAGTATTAGCCCAGGGCCCCCTAAACTCATGGTCCGGCTCTGAGTGCTTGGCAACCCTCTAAAAGGCTTTCCTACCCCTTTGTCTTTTGATATTTTGTATATTTCCTAAACTTGCTGTAATACTGAAAACTATTACAAATTATTGTATTCATTAGTTCAGATAGACAGCAATGTTAGCTCCTTCCAATGATTACAAAGATAAAGATCCTATAACTTTATTTTTTAAATTAAATGTTATTCTAGATTTTTCAACAGTATAAATTACAATATATACTTTAGAATGTTTATTAGTTTGATGCAACGGGGCTTTAAAATATTTAAGATTAGGTATTATAGGTAGATATAATGTATCCATAAATCATAGATGTCGGTAGTATTTAACTGATGTCAGTTAAATACTATAATACATCTATGCCATAAACTCATTTAGTCATCGTAACAATAAAGCAAGTACTTAAATATAATTTTTTTAAATCGTAGTGTGTAAATATTTTTTATGGTGTCTCCTTGCTGTTTCAATATACATTAGCCCCCTCTCCAGCACTTCTTTGTCCAAAATAAAGGTGAACGCTCAAATTAACGGATGGGCATCTCGATAACATAATTTTATGAAAGAAGACAGAAAGTACATTTATTGATTTCACACAAGGCTACACGCATGTGCGGTTACACCTAGTTTTAGCCGGCTGGAGTTGGGTGCAGCCGGTCATAGATGGTTAAACTTTTTTTTGCATGGATTCATGGACACGTAAGGTTGTCCATGACCCCATGCAAAAAAAATTGCCTTCCTGCCACCTAATTGCGAAAATGTGGAGTTGTCGAGGACCTACAACATTTAATTATGGAATGTGTCCAATATGAGTCTAGTAGTAATAATTTAGCAAGGTCCCTGAATTTGAACAGAACTGATGTAGGCATGTTCCATACATTTCTATCCCAATCAAATGGCGACGATGTGAAATGCATGTCCTGTGAAAGTGCAATTGTTTAGGATACAATGGGACTGACATAAACTATGCGTAAAAGCCCCTATATATAAATAAAGAAAAAAAACCTTACGTGGCAAATAAGACATCTGTAAAAAGGTATTATATTTCCTGATACAATTACCTAAACATCCATCTTGTTTTAGGAGTTTGTTAATTTATTATGCCGGATACTTCATGGTTCACTACTTTAACCTTAGCACCTAGTGGCGAGGCGACACAGCCGTTTGGCTTTAGTCAATAGGTCGCCCAATATGGAGTTCATACCTTGTCGCCTACGACGGGCGACAGAAGAAAAAGGATTATCGGTATTGGAAAGCTAATTTGCTACGCAGTGTCCGAGTTGGGGTAATGGGGGTAGAAATAAAACGACAACTAGCTTATAGGTACTTATTCATGAATGCACCACAAATATTCGTACACCACATACACACAGTCGCTAAACCGTAGAAAATAGCTTACTAAACGCCACAGGGTGACGACATTGGCATCGGTACTTGAAACTTAACTCTATTACATTGATGTGCTTCTCATAAAACTAAACGCTTTGTTAATGACAGTTTTAAAATTACATTTAAAAAACAAACACACTGCATGACCGACTTTGGAAAAGGACGAATTCATTTTAGTTTGTTTGTTTTCATTTGCATGCATCATATTTATAAACTGATTTTGACAAGTTTTCTTGTCGGACATAAAATAATCATTTTTGACCAGAGATGGTCCCACATTAGTTAGGTACTAACCTAACTAATGATTACATTTATCAAACTAAATGATTAGTTCAAAGGTTAATCATTAGTCAGTTTTCTCTCTACAGTCATTCAAACCGCTTGCAGCATTGTTTCCATACAAAAATAATATCAAGTCTGCCACAGAATCTATCAACTGTCACTGGGGTCATTAAACCTTATTCATGGAGTCAAAAGACTAAACTAAAACTAAGAACTCTTTGTTATTTTAAAACCTATTCCATAACTTTGGATGAAATAGTGAATAAAAACCGAACGATAGATAAATACAAGTTTGATGAACAACTGAACTAGAAGAAGGATATAGTTCACTGTAATGAAAAGACACATTTATATCTTTTCATTTCAGTGACACATTTTGCGCATGCCTACTGGGTATAATTTTTAATTATCATCGTAATATCATCACAGCCTACAGGCTGTGATGATATTACGTATGTATGTATGTAAGGAATACATTCCTTGAAGGGTTACACAGTTCAGTACCGTGAAATGGCTGTACCCAATTTGACCATTTTGATTATTGTGTAAAAGGAGTTACCGGGCAAAAGATCAAGCAAGAATATATAATCAATAATTAACTCGGGAAATAGACAGAGCCGATGCAGCATCCAATAGTTTCCTTTATTCATTTAATTCCTTGAAAGCTGTCCGATTCAAAACTGCCATTAACATGTCATTATTTTAATACATTAAGTATTATAACACAGTGTTTCATGTAATTCTATATTAACTCCCGTTTTCGGGTCTTGCAGTATCCTTTAGGCGGTCATACAAACGTGAGATACCTAACTTAGTTCATAGACATTGTCAAATGATTCCAACTTACTTTTTTCGAGCTGTCGATTATATAAAACAAAAATACTGAAAGGTATTTATAGGTACATTTGGTCGATTTATTTACGTTATTGATAGTTTAATTATTTCTTATATTAATATACTTTGTTGGAAAAGTATATTTTAGTAAATCTGCATTTACCAATTTTTTAACAATTTGATTATATCATATTTGATTGTATCATAGATACAATTTGTGACCCCAAAAAAACAAAAAAAAATATTGTTAAACAGACAAAGGAATGAAAATTAACTAAATCGAATAAAGTAAGCTGGAACAACTTAATTAATTAAAAATACACAGCGACCATATTCTTAATATTTTTGTTATTACAAAATTAGTTTACTAGTGACCAGCCTTCGGACATTTATAGTTGCCCCTATATACAAAGCTACGATAAAAAATAAACTTAAATATTAAAGACGATTCGATTGAACGAAAAAAATTTAAGAACATTTTAAAAATGTAGATCCATTATAACACCAATGCGTTGGGAGTTACGAGTTGTCAATTTCACGATGACGTCATGGCTATATGGCTCCCATTTCAGGAAGAATGTTCTTTGCCATTATTCTTTTGTCATCATGAAATCATAGTAAAAAGTTAAAAAAATACCAAACATAAATAATCGACCTTTTTACAGCTCGAAGCTGATCTCTGCTAAGGTAAAAAAATAAGCTTAAAAAAAATAAAGGTCAGATTAATTATGCGTAAGACATACATTGAGGAACGAACTAGAGGTAGGCTGTACTAACTGGCTTCATAAAAAATAAAAACACTGTCACGTGAATACAGTTTACATTTCAATGAACACATCTTGGAATATTGAAATAGGGAAGTTCAATATTCAAGTTGCTGATCATTAAGATATCTTTAGTAGGAATAAAACTCAGTTCAATAGAGCTGAGCTGAACTGTAACATCAGACCCTTTTCAGGAAGAACATCGTAAGCGCCAAAACATACCCTTTTAAGTTACATTAATGTGATTTAAGACTTCAAGTATATAATGAACATGGTCTTAGATTTTTTGACAAACTTGAAAGAATTTTGCAATTATTTTGCAAATTCTTGACTTGAATATATTTAAGATTCTGCCAGCGTCGTGTAATGACTACGCATAAGTTATAATTACAGATAGATTCGATATTATTCCATACCAATTTTAGTGTCGAGCTTAAATAAAAATGGTCAACTTGCGTAATGGCAAAGTCTTAAATAGATCACTCAATGAGCTTAAATAAAAATGGTCAACTTGCGTAATGGCAAAGTCTTAAATAGATCACTCAATGAGCTTAAATAAAAATGGTCAACTTGCGTAATGGCAAAGTCTTAAATAGATCACTCAATTTAAGGAAACACTCTTTTGAACTCTCACTACACATAAAAACAGTGAAACTGGCGCCAAATGTGCTGCATCGTATAGGAAAACATTTGACAATAAAAAATAATACTACTGTTAAAAAAGACGTTACATAGCTTTCAATATTCAAACTGAAAAGACTCGAATTGCAAACACGAATGTTTGAGTGTAGCGGGTTGAGGAAGGTAAGTTTATCTGAAGGCTGGTGTTGCGGGCGCCCCAATCGATTACCTCAGCGCATTCTATAGTGATTCTTCTCCCGAACTTGGCACAGTTCGCCCTTGAAGTCAATCTCAATCTCAAAGTCCAGGTCGCGGTTGTTCCGTGCGTTTTGACGCATAGAAAACGTGCCCGTGATCTCTTCGAATTTTTTTACCTGCAGTAGTATTAAGTTTTGGTAAGTATTATATTGTAACCACGTTTTGAAATTACTTGCCTAAGAAGTTACTTTGTTTTACGTTATTATTGGTAAGAGGGTAGTAATAGTTGCTTTAAAGAAGACGGAAAATATTTTATCAATATCTCAAGGCGTTATATTTTAAAACCCTATCTTACTTATCTTGATGGTTAAATCAAAGTATTTATTGAGATCCCCCAATGCAGCAATGTAAGGGGATAGAACCTATCTGGCATATCGACCCGTCCGCCATTTTGTAACATGGTACCCCAAAATGTCACGTTACCGAGATGTTTGGAGGTAAAGATCGACATAATTAATATCATGAGTATAACAACAATCTCTATCATCTCTATATCTCATTTATGTGACCTACGCAAATGTTCCTCTGATCTGGTATCGTCATGCGACGGGTTGTTGAGCTCCCTAAATTATGGTTGAGCTACACGATGACTGACGCATGCGTGCCGTCAGTTGGGACTGGTCTACTCAAAGCCGCTATGGCTCTTTATTCAAAAGGCCATTTCAGACTTTGCCCTACATTGTAAGACACATATTTGTTACTATACATTCTCTGGACTTTAAAAGAGACTATGATTCTCCGAGTTTGTTTCGGCGTTTCTTCTCAGAGGTCGTCAGCTAGGAAATGCCGGAGCCATCTAGCTTAAAAAAATATGTAATACATTGACTTATAAAAGTGTCTTTTAAAGATCTATTTACAGAAATAAATATCATTTAATCATTTAATCAATCTGTACTGATATGTCGATCTTTACCTCCAAATATCTTGGTAACGTGACATTTTGGGGTACCATGTTACTGTCATTTTTTATTTGTTTATGTGTCCTCTACCCATACATAACACTTTCATCGTGCGCCGCGATTTACGAATAAAAATCAAAATGGCGGCAGGTACGCTATGCCAGCTTCCATATAAAAAGGTTCAAACCCCTTTGGGAGTCCCTTTACTATGTCCTATGCATATGATTACAGTTTTAGTTAGATTCAAATTATCTGCCACCGATTAAAAATAAATATATAATTTAAATGTCTATCACACAGAAAGCATTAAATACTTACAGTCATGTAATCGTCGAAGTAGAAGACGGTCTGCTTCCAGTGCGTGTAGGGCGCCTCGGGGGCCGTACTGAATCCAAGCCGCTTGTGCGACTTTGTGAACTCCACGTTGAAGAACGTCACCAGCGCCTGAATGAAGTCGTTACGACGAACCTGTATGGTGAAGCATAAAAGTCTAGTATTTAATATGTGAAATGTAAGTGTTTTCTCAGCAATAACGGCAAGCAAAAATTGTAGTTCTTCAGTCTACATTTTAGAAAACTGTAACTTATAGACATCCCGATAAAATATTATTATTAGCAAAGTTATTCAAACAGTTGTTGTCTATACTATAAGTACCTAACCAAATGGAGTATAGTTTTTTTTTTGTTTTGTAGCTAAAATACAACTTTTAAGTTCTTACCTGTAAATGGAACTTGGATTCGAAGTTAAGATCTTCTTTCTTAACTGTGTATAAATCTATTTCTTTCAGTAAACAGGAATTTGTCACCACCTGCAACCAAACAAATGAGAAAATATGTAAAATGCAAAAAAAAAGTTTTTACTAAGAAAAGACGAATCTACTGAGACAGTTTATAGAAATAACTTGAAAAATTCAAAAAAGAAAAACTAAAAATACATTTGCTCTTTTAATGATGCACATTATTTTTTATAGCCCCTCAGAGAAGACCCATGCCTGTCCAGCAGTGGGACAGTATATGTACATATAGGCTGATGAAAATGATTATTATTTTTTAAATATTACACACATCTGTAGGTATTCATCATAATTTCTAAAAAATAAAGTTGTTACCTGTTTAGCATCAACTACATCAACCAATGGCTCAGAGATAGCCACCTTCCTGATGGAGGACATGTCGAAACCATACACATCATCCCACCAGTTGATCTTCTCATCCTTGTACTGCCGGTCTTCGATGCCGCAGATGAACAATGTGCACCTATTGATTATGATAAACTATAGCTCAGATTGACACGTTTTTCTGACTGTTGGTATAACCAACCCATGTACAGAGGCCAGCACATCAAGCTACCACAATCTGTCAAAATTTCAAGTTAAATACAATTTTTTAAGGTTCATATTCATTCGAGAAAATTTTACAGTTTGGATTGATCTGGTGGCATCTGTACATAACATACTTCTCATCAAGTCAGCAAGGACACCATAATATAATAATAATTGATCTTTGATGTATTAAGAGCTTTGATCTTGGTTCTTTTAATTATAGTTTTAAGTATTGACTGATTATTAGATGTAGAAAAAAATGACAAGAATAAAAAAACAATTGCTCCAACAGTCCAGAGGTTCTGTATGCTTAGACCCTCTAGAGGTTCTCCGATGTTCTGTTAATCTACAGAGACAATAAAACAAGTAAATAAAAAAAAACTAAAGCTCACCTATCAGGGAAGAGCATGCCATCTTCTTTGAGCCACTTGTCCCGAGCATAGAGTACTGTGTCCAGCATGCTCTCATAGAACAAGCAGTACCCCATCCATTCTGAAATGATGATGTCCACCTTCTCCACTGGGAGCTCCACTTCCTCAACCTAGAACAAAGAATTATTATTTAGATAGAAAAATATACTTTTATAGTACTTACTTGTCATGAGTGTGGACTATGTATGGAAAAAGTCAGGAACGTCACTAAGGCTCAGATTTAGAGACAATTAGAAAAAGAAAAAAACTTACATTACTTGTGCAGATTAACAGCTCATAAATCAAATTAATAAACAAAAACGAACAGTTAGAGCAGTTAAATAAACCACGGTAGAAAAAAATAGGAACACCCCTTAGATGGGACCTAAACATACTAGCAAAGTGTGGGTGTACATCATTCAAAGTAAAAGGCAAAGGCAAATGTTTTATTTTAATTAGACCATTAAAATAGCACTTTTGAAAAGTCAAAACTAGTTGCACTGTTCCAAAAAAAAAAAACACAATTACAATGTTAATCTTGGTTTACAATATTTCTTATGAATAGTTAATGAAAACAATGCAGTTTGATGTGTACCTACTAATAAATTCATCCAGAATAATAAACAGAAAAAAATAAAATAAGATTGCCATTGACAGTAAGAGCTGACCTCGTACACCTCTGCCTAACCCTTCAGGGAATATAAGAATGTTATGTTAAGTTAGAAAAAAATAACAATAGTTTCCAATCTCACCTTTCCTTTAACAATCTCAATAACATCACTGAGCCTGTTAGCCTCTATAATCTTGCGAGCATAGTCCACAATGTTGGAGCATTCAACCGCAATGACTTTAGTTGCACCGGCCTTAGCTGCAAACATGGAGAGGATGCCTGTACCGCACCCAATGTCTAGCACTGTCTGTTAGAGAAAAATATGTTTTTTATTTGTTAACCTTTTCACCGCCACGTCAATAATGAATATCTGTGTTCTCTACGCCAAGCACTATAAAAAAGTGATATTTTTGTCGTGCCATGCCGTCGTTTGGCGTCGTGAGCAAGTTTTAATTTGACGTCTATAGACGTCTGTGGCGTTCAAAGGGTTAAAGACTGTTACTACATTAGTACCACACATAAGTTGTTTCTAGTCATTGTTCAAAATTAATTATGATATGTTTCTAAGCAAATTTATAGTTACTCGAAATCCTTCCTATCTAGTTTAGCATTTTAACTTTTTTGCGATCAGAAGGACTTCAATAATGTATCAACCATTTGATTTCAAATTTAGAATAAAATGGAGGGTTCCTTTACTGTACTAAAAATTGGGATCACATATAGGCATGAATGTGTGGTTTAATTACAAATAACATTATAGCTTGTGCCTCTTCAATGTCCTACAGGTTCAATAACCATGTGGAATCAACAACCACAGTGAAGTACATCATTGTATAGCTAATAATAGCATTTACATGACTTCATAATGATTGAACAAAGCCAAGTTAAGTTAGAGCGCCAAATTATTTATTAGAAACCTATATTTTAATCATAAGAATTTGTAGTTAGTAATTTTCAATTTGGTGGTTTCGTGTTGATACAGACATTTTACACAACAAGTGTTAAACTGTGTCTGTAGATATTTTAGGTTATGAAAACGAGTAGGTACCATTGTATGGGTAACAAAGAGATCAGGAAACAATTCATTTTTTTACTGGGTGACTGTCTAAAATTGGAATACATAGGATTCTAGTAGGGTAAATGCAGAGATACTTACTTTACCCTTGAACAGGTGCTTATTGTGGTACATAGCATTCCTGTATGTAAGTGTTCTGACTTCGTCTTTGAGCATTTCCTCATGAATACCGAAGTGTGCGTAAGAATCGAAGTAATAGTCCCTGGAGGTCATTTCCTCCGCCGTCACATTCTTATCGGGCCCTACACGACAAAAGAACAGAAAAAACCATAAAAAACCGAAGCACGTTTCCGTGAACCCAAGCGGTCGGCTAATACAAAACATTTCTCACCATTTTCACCCGCCGGCGTCGACGCCGCAGACGTACCCTCTTGCGCTACATCCATGCTCTCCATTTCAATGATTTGCAATAAATTAATCAATCAAATCAATCTAATTTTATTATAACCTGCAACTTCGCAACGCCGAATCGATCTGTCAGTTATTCACTACCAAACTTACTTACAAGTAATTACCACTTTGGTTTGAAGTTATTTTTAATAACAGCTAGTTCTTACAACTAAATTATGAGATTAAATGAACAATTATCACAAAATTTATCAATAGTTTTCTGCAAAATGCTTGAAATCGCTCAATACGATACAACGAGCTTTTTTCACAAAAATTGAAAGACAATTTAAAGGTTGCCAGTGTATATTTAAAATTTTAAAAATAAATTCTTGTTTATTGTTTATTTCTCAATATCAATAAAATGCAAATTTAAATAAATTGTTTTGCTAGTTTTATTTCCATGTACAGTAATATGCAAAACAATAAATATCAACAGTTGAATCGCTAAAATTTCAAATAATTGCAGTCAATTTTTTTTATTACTTGTAACATTCACTTTGCCAATAGGAACTGTTTGTTACCAGAGTATGCCCTATTTCTTGCTTCAATACTTTTACGATTGGGTACTCAATTACTAATAATCGAATAGTAATAATAAAACTCGGAATCAGAATAATTAAGTAATCGCGCACAGATACCTGCTGTCTAAACTATAAGAAATTATTGCAATGCCCTTTTACTTTAATTCACGTAGGTACTTTTTCGTTCCTCTCCCTCCGTCAATCATGTGATAACAACATGCAGTTGATTGATATGGTCTCATCTTACGCACTTATTGTGCTTATTGCTTTAGGATAAATATGATAATTGTTTGATCACGAATAAATGTAAGTTTTTCTACTAGTGATGTTCCGATACAAGTAAATACAAGTACCTACGTACTCGATACTTTTCGAATGTTCACCCATGAGACCACCGATGCCTTTTTAGGGTTTCATACCCAAAGAGCAAAAACGTAGGTAGGTAATTATAACATTCTCGCTCGGTAGCATTTTCTAGTTGTGTTATTTCAATGTCGCTCATTTGATTTGAATAAATGATAGAATTGATAGATAGAGATGGAAAAGCGACGCAGGTCGCAAGACTTCACTTACAGGCGGTTCCGGGTGAGTCTTCTCTAAAGCGGTATCAAAGCAAGCAAGAAACCAATTGTCTCCCAAAATATTTAAAGCAAGTGCTTTTTTTGGGCAGTAGATAAAGTACAGTTCTTTGCTTAATTTTTTTAGATAAAAATTATAAATAGATCAGTTTTCAATTTCAGAATTAGCTTTATAATGATATATTTTTAATATTCTTTCCTTCCTATTTAAGCAGTAATAAATCCTATTTTCTTTAGAAAAGTAATCGATATGAGTAGGTATCGATACTTTCGAGGTACTCTTAAGCGTAGTATCGCAAGGCGATGTGAGTACTAATGATTTGAGTAGGTATCGATACTTTGGTGGTATCGGAACGTCACTATTTTCTACTAAAGGTTTACATTTAGGCTGATGGCTTTGTGCCAAGGCTCAAATAAATTAAAAAAAATTAAATGTTTACAGTTAGCATTTAAAAACATAAATGTAGATCTAGCCTAGCCACTAAGGCAATGATATAAATTTTGTAAAAATATGTTTTTAAAGAACTGTAATAATTAGTGTAATAAAAAATCTTATCTTATCCTGTCTAGGTATAATTAAATACATAATATAGTCCCTTTCATCTACCGTAGATTTCATTAGTGTACATTACTCGCGCCAATATTTTAATAAGTGCGATCTTTATTTTTCTTGATCGCTCACGTCATCACGTGGCATAAGCTTTAAATTATGTATTTACTCCTTACAATGCGAACGCACCAGTGTAAATACAAATGCAGTTAATATCTACATATAAAGGTATGCCGCAACATTTTAATTTAATCAGTATGAAAGAAACGTAAGCCGGAGGTCGTCAGCCCGCTCAACTAAGCCAGTGTAGTGTAGTATTAAGTAAGTTTAAGTATCTCTACTCGAACAGTCGAGTCGAATCGAATTAGTCCAATCCAAGTAGTCTATGAATCAGTCAGTGACTTTGAATCAGTGTTGGTGCACGTCAGTTTGCGTAATTTTTGGCGGGAAAAGGCAAATCTACGAAAGTGAAAACGAAATATTTAAATCAAACAAAGGTAATAAATAATAATACTGTGTCTTTAGGCATAACGTAATAAAAATAATTACAAGTTGAAATGTTAAATCAGGTTACAGTGTCCTCTGATAACTATGAATTGTTGAAATTGTGTTTAATTGAAGAATTTTAATTATTGCTGTCACCATAGGAATTGGCCCCAAATATTGTTTTTGATTTATTTATTTTTTGTTTTGTTGGAAATGGTCTATCTAGCTATATTAGCTACCTAGGCAGAGGTTAGCAAAGCAGCTTTATTGATTTCTGACATTTACGCGAATATTATATATTGAAATAAACCTACTTTTTACCGATTTATTGATTATATTGATATTATTAATCCCGACGTTTCGGGCCCTTTAAAGCGTCCATGGTCACGGGTAGACTATAATTTATCACTATACAACACGTTAAATAGTGATAATAATATTAAAATTTTAAGTTAAATTAATAAATAAAATCCGTAAAAAGTAGTTTTATATCAATGTGAATCTTTCTTTGGATTTTAGCTATTTGTTTGGTCCCAGTTCTGGGTAATTATCGGGCTTCTTTTAAAGATTTTTTGGCTTGGGAACATAAGTAGTCCCTGGAAAATTGAGATGCTGGTAATATAATGTGCTGGGCTGAATTCTGCTATACTCCGCTCATAGCGATACTATGTCACTGTAGGTAGTCTCCATGAAAAAGTCTTCAGTTTCTTTAAAAATAATGTTACTGATGAGTGTGCATTGTTGCCGTCCATGTAATTTAATTTCTGTTTATCGTTGAGAAGATCTTTATCTAATTACTAAACCCACACGTTTTTATTTAAGACCCAAATATTTTATCAATATCCCGAATTGCACGTGTCGATAAAAATAAAGCTGTATGTATCTAGCGATATTCCTACGTTGAAAAATTGATCAATGATAAGATTTCCGTAGGTACCTACGCAACACTGATACCAATTAGGTAGGCCATGCATTTGTCTATGTATTTGTGTAAAAACCTCGTAGGTTATATTATTTTATTACTATTTAATTTATTTACAGTGTTATCGCAAATATGTGTTTCTGTGAAATATTGTTTACAGTTGTAAAAACCACGTGCGTGAGTACCTACCTACTCAATTGATAAGAGATATTACAGTCCCATATGTAGGATTGTGTTGTCGTACTCGTTTTCCTCATCAAATGTAAATATTGTGTAAGAGTATTCTTTAAATAAGGCTATGTAATGCGTCTATGGTGTACTTAATTATAGTTTATATCACAGAACATAGAAAAAGGTCTCTAAAAACCTCTTCTATGTTCTGTGGTATAGAGGCACGTCAGATTACCTACCAAGGCCATGACCACTAAAGGGCTAGGGACGGCAAGTGCGGTTTTTAGTCGGTACGGGTCCGACATAGGTACTGTCACCTCCCCAGATGGCAGATCCATGAGGATTTTCCACTCACCCAAAAAAGGTAGGTAAGTACGTCCCTTTTTTTTTAATTTGATACTACCTATCTTTTTAATATACCCTTCCTTATATTTATGAATGAAAACTGAGAAGAAACCAACTCTAATTCTTTAGCTTTTATCGTAACAATAATGATTAATGTTATCAAACGACGGAAAATATGTTAGCAATTATACTTTCTATTATTATGTGCTTATATCACTATTAATTTGGTCTATTGTGTTATTTTTTTTCTGCAAAATATATATAAGTAAGTACTTATTTCATTCAACACCACTTTAGTTGAACGGAGTTACCTACTTTGTAATGCCAATGATAAATTAGATAAAACAAATGAGGTCACGTGTAACAATTAACATTAGCATTGCTTATAAATAATTAATGACGGCTCAATTAACACAAGGCGTGAATTATGGTAGCGTGGTTTTCATATACTTGCAGAATGGTTGGATAAATATTCATTCACTAAACAAAAATCATCATCAACCTATATACTGTCCCACTACTGGGCACGGGTCTCCTCTCACAGAATGAGAGGGATTAGGCCATAGTCCACCACGCTTGCCTAGTGCGGGTTGGCAGACTTCACACACCGTCGAGATAATCTCTAAGGCATGCAGGTTTCCTCACGATGTTTTCCTTCACCGTTTAAGCAAGTGAAAATTAATTATTAATACGCACATGATTTCGAAAAGTCAGAAGTGCGTGCCTTGGATTCGAACTAGAGACCTTCGACTTCGTCATACCACTAGGCTATCACTGCTCAAAACAAAAGTAATTAAATAAAATTTATTAAATTTCGTCGGGATCGTGGGTTCGATATCGACAGAACACAAATATTTCTGTGACGTTGTTTGTCTAGGTGTTTCTTATATCCTCGCTATTTGAAGGTCAAATTTCACGGATAGGGCAAGTGAAGGCAAGTGCGTTAGTCGATACGAGTCCGACTTACCTGCCGACTTCTCGGGTGGACGATCCATGATGTTTTTCTGTACTATAAAAATAAAGGTGTTTCCTAAGTATTAATAACTTTTAAGTAGGTACAGACGCCAGCAGGTCAACCTAACCAAAACTGTCAAACTTTCCCATAAAAAAATGAACCTTATTGCATCGCATTAAAGTTGAAAATCTATCAAAGAAATTCGACAGATTGAAAAAAAAAACTTTAATCCATTGTCTAGTACCTACTTATGAATACAAGCTCTACTTAGTTTGGGACTAGATGGTGTTATGTAGAATTGTGTCCGAATCTATTTATTTATTTAATTACCCAAACACAGGTAGACCACATTGTAGTCATAAAATACAGCCACTGGGGGATAAGTTTTTTATTATTTGTAATTAAAACAAACCGTTCATCATTTGTAAGTGTAATTACGCTTTCCATTTAATCACTAATTAACAACGCGACACAATTTACAAACTTAAACTATAACATACCGTCACGCCTGTATTCCCCGAAGGGTTAGGCAGAGGTGTAAGTACTGAATATATAGCCACAGTTCCCCGGAATGTTTAGGTGTCATGCAATTAGGAGCTTAACCTATTGCCTTTAACCAAGAACAACTCTACAATCTCTACTGAGGATTTCATACAGAAAACCCCAATAACACTGCTTGACCTGGGAATTGAACCCAGGATCTCAAACGTAGCAGTCGCTCTTACGACCACTAAGGTAATGATGCCTCGTTAGACCGGGACAGTTAAATTTCAGTTTTTGACTAACTGAAATTACCATCTAACTTCATTCAAATTAGTAGATAATTATCTAATTAAATAAAATTCCTACGAACAATATGTACCAGACCAATTAGAAGTCTACAAAAGACTTTCATTTAGCTCTCAGCACTTTGGTTTTATTGCCTGTTTAGAATTACGGGAATAATATTATGTGGACGGATACTTCGACTCTCGACAGTCAAGTCAACAGACAGTAGGATAGAGATAGTGCCGGGAGACTGACGTGTTTTGTATTTGTGTTTAAATGGTGAAAACCTTGTGCTGTCGTGAAATTTAAATAAACCTTGGAAAAAGGTAATTTGTATTAAATTTGATATTTTAAAAATAATTCGTGTTCTAAGCTAATTGTAATTTAAGTAATTTGTAAGGAAGTTATTTTAGATTGTAACTGGATTAACAATAGTTATAAAAAAATACCAGCTATTGTTGTCATATACAGGATTTTTTTTTATATGTATTATCTTATCTTACTATGGAGGCTGCCAGCAACGTTATGCCCAAATGTGATCTGTTGTGTTATCCCCAGCGTCGTACATTCCTTACTCTTCAAAGACATGGTTCATGAAGCCGGTTTTGGTAATAACTTTGCCTTTAATTTTTCCTTTGGATTCATAGGAGAAGCCCTTATTTTTCTGTTCTACAAACAATTTTGCGTCTATTCTGATCGCAGATTATTTTTATACCTATGTTATTTATCTTAGTGTGATTGAGTATATAAACAACGTAATTCTTCTTCTTCCTTCGATCCTTTTCTCAACTATGTTGGGATCGGCTTTTAGTCTAACCAGATGCGGTTGAATATCAGTATTTTATGCGAACCGACTGCTATCAGACCTCCGCAACACGTATTTATGGGAATTTTTTATTATTTATTATTTGCGGCTGCGTTAGAGTTCACCGCTAAATCCTGTGGCTACTGAAAACAGCAGGATATGTTTATGGGTTAGCTCCTTTACTTCATCTATAATTTATGAGTAATACCGGTATCCTGAGGATAGACTGGTTGTCGGACATAATTATACAAACTTTAATATCCCTTCAAGTAACAAAATCGTGGTTATAGCGTATGTTACAAATCCCATGACTGGGACATACCTATAGGGCTAGAGAGGGCAAGTGCGGTTTTTAGACGGTAGGAGTTCGACATACTCTGGCACCTCCCCTGGTGACAGATGATCAAATATAATTATAATAGGCTACGTACTTTCTTGACTATGTGGACCCCACTGCAGTTTAGAATCAAAAGTGATACTTAGAATTACCTTAGTACATATTTTATAGCCTTTAATCCCGCATGTATTCAGCTTGACCTCGAGTGTTCAGATGTCTTAATTAATTTTATCTACATTATGATTAGAACCTACACAATGTAGTAATTTGCAGTACAAATGTGCAACGCATTCTATGTATATTATTATAAATGTATAACAATGTAACTTTATATTTCTATGAAGTATATTGTTATAATTATCATCTTACCGACGCGTAGGTATGGTGAGATATTCTTATCAAGCGGTCTCAATTTTAATCCAACCAGCCATTAACTTGATAAAATTATAAAATAGAAAATAGAAGCAGATATGTAATATAACATATTTATTATTTATATTTATATGTATATCTTTCTATAGCTATACATTTTCAAAGTTGTATACCGTAGATATCTTAAAAAAATAAAATTTCAAATTACTTACTCGAAAATGTTTGACATTTATACAGGGGTAATTTAGTTGCAAATGATCTACACCCCCTTAACGGATTGCCGACGTATTACGAGTAACCCTGTATAGTGATCTGTTCTAAAATTGATTAATACGATTTTTTTAAAAGAACTGATTAGGTAGTCTTGCTTCCCTATAATCGCCTTTACCAAAACAAACAATACCAGGTTAATAGGTTGTTAATCCAAAATAAAATATTGTAAATTAAGTGTAAATTAACCCACTATTATACTTAAGTATTTACAAATAGAAAGCATCCAGTTGAAATCTCACCCACAATGCGTGTATTAGAAATACAAATAAAAATACGAAGCCTCACGTTTTGATTTGTCTCAGTATGACGTCTAGGGTGAATCTATCACGATCGATAGGGATAGCATAGAATTCCAACAATAGACAATGTTTTTGCCCTTGGATCCCAGACATGCTCAGCTATGTAAATATAGCTTCGACCCGTGACTTGGGATGTAAACCATTGTATCTTAACCAAATAAGGGATGACGCGGATGGCAATGACCTTTTGATGTATAAATATTTTGATTTTTACAAAAATATTTTGATCTTCGGGATTTTTTATTAGTACAAGAATTGTTTACGTAAAACATTGAAAGTGAGGCTTAATTTAATGTTGTGGCTATCTTTAGGTTTGAGGTTGATCTTTGAGGTTCTCGTGGCTAATTTATAACTACGCTAATCAAGCGATCTGCAAGGTTAAGCCACGATCAGTATGTGGATTGGTGACCATTCGACCGATCACATCGACATCGAAACCCCTCCGTGCCTCGGAGAAAATGTAAAACCGTCGTTCTAGGCTGTCATGCGAACATCTGTGACAATTGTTAGTGGTAGTCACACAATAAATCTATCCAATCTATCTAATCCTTAGGATATCGGTATTAGGTACCCAGAAGTTATGTTACGGAGGTCTGATTGCAGACGCTTCGCGTAAAATGCTGATATTCAGTCGCATCTGGTTAGACTGGAAGCCGACCACAACATAGGAAAAGGCTCGGAGGATAGTAATAAAAATATATGGCTGTCATCTTTAAATTTTTTAAATTAACTGAGAGGCGAAAATTGCCTGTATTGATAAAATGCTAAATGTGACCTAATGGCTAAAATAGCTATTTTGTAATAACCCCTAAGATGGCAAACAAGCATACGGTCCACCTGATGGTAAGCGGTACCTACCGTAGCTTACAGACGCTTGCAGCATCAGTTGTATCACTTGTGCGTTGTGGACTTGTAAAATGGAAGAGGAATAGCTGGGTTGGCAGTTATAATGCATGACTGATGCATGCGTGCCGTCAGTTGGGACTGGTCTACTCAAAGCCGCTATGGCTCTTTCTTCAAAAGGCCATTTCAGACTTTGCCCTACATTGTAAGACACATATTTGTTACTGTTCTATGTCTGGACTTTAAAAGAGACTATGATTCTCTGAGTTTGTTTCGGCGTTTCTTCTCAGAGGTCGTCAGCTAGGAAATGCCGGAGCCATCAAGCTTAAAACAAAAAAAAAAGTGTAAAATATTGACTTGTAAAAGTGTCTTTAAAAGATCTATTTACAGAAATAAATATCATTTCATTTCATTTCATTTAATAATGGTCAAAGTAGACTAGACTACTATAACTGCTTACAAAATGTTTCCTCGCGGAGCAATCTTGCTTACCGTAAGTAACACAACACAGCTCAAAGTCTTGTTATTTTACTTCGATTTTCTGCAAAGCGGAGGTATTTCCCCAGTTCAGCTTTCAATTTGAGTGGAATTAGTCCCACTATGCCCTACCTCTCTTAAAATATTATAGGTATATAATGAATGACCGTTAGGTACATATATCTACACAATAGGTAATAAGGTAAGTAACAAACAAAAAGCTAGTAGCATATGGAGGAACGAAGGAAATATTTGATAAGATAACAACACTGTCCGCGCTTGAGTGCAGTGCTAACAGTAAACATGAAGAAAGTTAAACAACATAATAATAAACAGTTAGGGATACATCAGTGTTCTAACTACAATAACTATGAACAAGGGTCGTTATGAGAACCATTAAGTTACAAAAATAATTATTAGTGATAATAGTATAGGTAAGTATCACTTAGCACTAAGGTTTAAAATCATTTCAAGAAATTTGACAGTTTTCTATAATTTGATGTGCTGTTGACGGTACACGAATTTTATACCTCTCCAACTTTATTATGGGTGCTAATTAAACAGAAATCGCTTCTAAAAATTTACATTGCCCTCTAAATTACTAAATCAGCCACAATTAACGAGCGTCTGAATGTCCTTTGGTCTCAAATCATTCAAGATTTGATTCTGGCATGTGGCCGGTGATGTGTGGTCACAGTTCTAACCTAAACTAACTGATATCTGTATTTAGAATTTTGCTGCTCAATCAGTAATTTTGTCGCTCAATCAGTACTTTTGTATCCCTTTACTATATCCCTTTTATTATTAACCCGTTCTTCTAAATAAATCCTGACATAATTTACTATTTAATTAAATTAATGAGCTTATATTCTCATCACGACAGACAGACAAGCTTAGCTTACACAAACAGTCATAGTTATTTTGTGGTCAGACATCGCATGCCAATGCGCCAAAGATAATACAAGTAACCAGTCCATCTATACAATTCTCGTTTTCCTCCTATTTCGTGAAAGTAAACAGAAAACAAAAACAAATATTAATACCCATGTTGATACCGGCCAAGGTTAACGCGTGGGTGCGACTAGAAGTACCGAGTTTATATCATTGCACGTGCAATCGTGCATGTGTGCATGCGTGCATAGCGAGCATGTAACGTTGTCAATATATATTCAAATTTAGGGACAATTGTCTGCCTCTGTCACATGCGACTTCTGTGAAGATAAAACAGTTACAAAATAAGAATTCATTCAAAGTAGAGAAAGAGTGTACCTACTAATATTACTAAGCACTATATTTATAAGAATATTAGTATACCTACTAATATTCTTATAAATATAGTGCTTAGTTAGTTTAGTTAGTTTATCCATTCTATGAATTCATGAGGATTATTTGTGCAATGAAAAGAAATACAGATGCTTCGTCTTCTAAAGACAGCAAGGGATTACAGTGAGTAAAACTCTTTATGTATCTTAGATAGATCCTCGAAATAAGGACATTGACGTTTTTACTCAGTATTATCAAAATATGTGTACCATCATCACGCTTATATTCCCCGAAGGGTTAGACAAAAAAACAGTTGAGATGTACCTACACCCACAGTTCGCCGATATAATATCTCATATAATAAGAGGCGAGCCTATTGCCATTAACCGGGCTTAAATTCAAACTCCGAGAATTTCATAGGAAACGCAATAATATTGCAAGAATTATTAAAATAAGAATTATTTATGTGTTTAAATTTTAATATGAACGCACGAAACGTGAACACAATATGGTTTGATCGTATTGTATCAACAAATATGTAGTTTTTTTTATTTCAAATTAATTTAATATTTTATTTCGCCTTTGGTGCGGCATGCTGAAGTATGAGCTCACGGCGTGATATTCCGTACAATGGGCTATCTACACTAAGAGTTATCATACTTATTATCAGTCTAATTTATCATAATTCTTACGTATTTACTATCAGTCTTTAATCACATAGCAACAAACACATAGCAACACACATATACTTACTTAGATGTGTAATGTATGTTCGAAAAGTATAAAATGAAATCAACAACTGAATCTGGTCGAAAAACTAAAAATTTACTGTCCGTCGAAATTTAATTTAATAAATAAAAAAAACATTACTAAAAATCGAATTAAAAAATTCGGGGAATCGGTGATACTTATATATTTTATGTAGAAAAAAAAACACACGTATTGCAAACCTCCCAACAAATGCTAATGCAATATGCAAATTCTCATAGAAGTGTTTTTTTATTTTGTTTAGCTAACAATCAATTTTAAAGACTCGAAATAATTTATATTGCATTCGAAGATTTAAAACCAGACAAGAGGACTTACAAAAAGATGCAGCTTACAAGTTTTGTTTCAAAATTCAGAGAAGCGCAAGCAGGTATCGTAAATCACGTGTAATTACAATAAAAACTACGTTCAAGTATCCATATAATTCGGAGAAACTTTATTTTGTGCCAGCATGCATACTGCAATGTGTGGAATAACCTGTTTTGAATTTTGTGAGCGATACCTTATGAAACATAATTAGAATGTTGCGACAACACGCCAACACTACAAAAATCATCGCTATTGCGATGGTATAGGGTCCAAAGGGCTAAAAACTGCTTTGTTTGTCGCCGTGTGTACATGATTCGGTCAAAAGCTCGCAAAACAAAACTGTTGTGTTCAATATCATGTGTGGTGACTGTGACGTAAATTATTATTATTTATTTGGCGACAATTGCAGGATGCACGTGAGAATATGAATAAAACAAAATTACGTTATTTACGAATCGCACAAGCATTGAAATATAGTGTCATTGCACTTTGGCACGCGAACTGAAATGGAATATTATGAAATTATATCATCGTTTTTCATTTACGAGTATTATTTATCATTCTTCGCTCAGCCGATCAGCTGATTAAACTAACCAAAATATTCCGTCTCTGTGTATTGTTATTGACGTTTTTATTAAGGTTTGAATAACTTATGATACCATCACGCCTGTATTCCCCGAAGGGTTAGGCAGAGGTGTACTTTACAACGATTATATAGAGTGTACAAAATTAATTGATAGCTGTTGTCCTGTTTCAAAAGGCTTTTTGACACAAAAAGTATGTTCTACTCCAAGGTCTTGTCCGTCTCTGTACCAAATTTCATCAAAATCGGTTTAACGGTTTAGACATGAAAGCGTAATAGACAAGACATACTTTCGCATTTATAATAG
Source organism: Acronicta alni (assembly GCA_964056405.1). Lineage (NCBI taxonomy): Eukaryota > Metazoa > Arthropoda > Insecta > Lepidoptera > Noctuidae > Acronicta > Acronicta alni. Next base: position 1,996,322 of record OZ043931.1, on the reverse strand, counting down.
TAGGGAAGGATAGAGGGAATTAGGGGTGATGATTTAATAGAGCAAAGACGTATTAGATCCCATGTAATAGGAGACATGGCAGTAATCCAAACTCTGAGCTGCTACCTACAACTGAGAATTTTGTAGAAAAACCCAATACCACATTCCTCGACCTGATAATCGAATCCAGCATCTTACGCTCAGCAGTCGCTTTTACAACCAAAACCACAGTAAGATAATTAATATTATAATAAATCAATAAAATAGCACGTATGCTTAATAGTATACTTATTTTATTATTTAACCTGTGACTCAAATAATGACCAATTTAAAAGTTTAAAGATAAGTTTCTGCAACTGCCTCTTAGACTTTAGAAACTAACGTACAGTGTCAGTCAGGACAAAGTGCTACTTAAAGTTTATTTCACTAGATACATCCCACGCGAACAGTACGTACAGTAGACATAATTGAGGGAAACGACTAATGGGTTAATGGGACGCTGTTGAGTATGTTGGTAGTGAGAAACAATCAATTAGGAACCAAGAGGTCTTGGGTTCGATTCATAGGTTGAGCAGTGTTATTGGGTTTTTCTATGATATTCTCAGTAGCAGCTCAGACGTTCGCCCCCTATTACATAATGGGATCGAAACATACCGGCGAACTGGTGTACAACTGTGTGGCTGTGGTACCTCTGCCTAACCCCTCGGGGAATACAGGCGTGATGGTATGTCATGTAAGTAGATATGTCAACTTGGTTAGCTGCTACAATATCTATATAAAACGTATAAAGCACGTTTGAATCGATGAAAACATACTTGAGGCAAACGAGGACAGCCACTTAGTTGGTTTTAAATGCAACAGCTGTAGTTACAATCTTTGGATTTCTGTACTTATGGCACGAACAATTAATTTTAATGACCCGTCGCCGCGTCGGCGTCGGGGAGCTAGGATCATCATCAACCCATACTGTCCCACTGCTGGGCACTGGTCTCCTCTCAAACTGAGAAAGATTAGGCTATAGTCCACCACGCGGTCCTAGTGCCGGTTGGCAGACTTCACACACTGTCGAGAGAAGTCTCTAAGGCATGCAGGTTTCCGAAAAAAAATTCCTTTGTAATTAATTATTAATACGCACATGATTTCGAAAAGTCAGAGGTTAAACCTTTGATTCGAACTCGAGACCTTGGCAGTCCAATGGTGTGTCCAGTGATCCTCTAGTGATCATCTATCAGTGATAGCCTAGTCATATGACCATTGGACTGTCAAGTGAAAGGTCTCGATCGAGTTCTAATCCAAGGCACACATTCTATGTCTTAAAATCAAGTGCCTATTAATAATTAATTGTCACACGCTTAAACGGTGAAGGAAAACATCGCGAGGAAATCTGCATGCCTACGAGATTTGCTCGACGGCGTGTGAAGTCTGAAAACCCGCACAAGGCCAGCGTGGTGGACAAACATTATCATATTAAAAAGTTCCTATCATAAACGAATAATAATAATAATTCTTTATTCGCTGAAATATTATTATTTTATTACTTTTTTTACAGTATGATTTTATACGTTATCTTAGTGTCAACATTTCATTTCATCAACGTTATCATTGCCATATTTACATATACACCTATAATAAAACGCAGTAAAAAGTACAGCGCCACAGTATTTACACACTCAAGGATTTCGAACAAAGTCAGCCTTCAGACAGAATTTAAATTTGTTTACAAATCTTATGAAGATTAAACAATGGCATCTTTATTTCATTCGTAATAGGTATTTGCTATATGCAAAAAGAATACATACTTTAAAAACTATGAGAGGTAGGGCATAGTGGGAGTAATTCCACTCAAATTGGAGCTGCCTTACGGGGGAAGTACCTCCGCCTAGCAGAAAATCCAAGTGAAATAACACTACTTAGAGCTGTTTTGTGTTCCGCGAGGAAACTTTGTGTTGGCAATACTGCCAACCCAACTTAGTATTCCTTTTTCGTTTTGCGTTTTACGCGCAAGTGATACCCCTAGTGTAATAAGCTACGGTAACCGCTTACCATCAGTATGCTTGTTTGCCACGTTAGTGTAAACAAATCTAAACAAGACATCATATAAACACGTGTTACCAGCTTATAACCGTGACAGTAAGCCACATTTAGTGTTGCACTTATAATAATGATCTAATAACAGCAAATGATAATTCGTTACTGATCAGATGACGGGAACAATGCACGATCAATCGTTTATCTTTAGTGCACATTGTATGACTCAATTACGAGGTTATGGGATATCTTCACGCCTTTACACTATCTTAATAAACTTCTAAACAGCTGTTCATTTATTAGGTACTTATGTGACTGATAATCCTTAAGCTGATTTTATTGCGACAATAATCGCCTCGTGGTTAAGTAATAACTAAGCTGATCAACCGATCTGCAAGGTTAAGCTTCGCTAGTTGTAGTCATTCGGATGGATGAGCATTCTTACCAGATTAAGATCCCTCCGTACCTCGGAGAACACGTAAATCCGTCGGTCCGGGTTGCCATACGAACTCATGTGACCATTATAACAGCACTTTTGAAAAGTCAAAACTAGTTGCACGGTCAGCCCGAAAAGCCTGACAAGCAGTCTACCCTCAGGATAGCGGTATTGCCTAGAAATTGGATTGTGGAGATCTGATGGCAGTCGCTTCGTGTAAAATACTGATATTCAGCCGCATCAGAGGGTCTACTCTCTCCGTCAACGAAGTTACGAGCCGTTCGAAAGTTCTCCGAAACTTCGGAGTCCGATAAAACAAGTGTCAAATTCAATTTTTCGAACGGGTAAAAACACATCGAGAGTAGGGACAACTGTCAAATTGTGTAGTCGTTCATTCTTAGACTTTCGGGCCCCGAACGAATCATCTGTCCGTAGGTGATACGGAGTAGGAAACGCCCGTAACGAAGGTCGAAACTACGGACTTCGTGCTTAGGGAGTAGACCCCCTAGTTGGACTAGAAAAAGATTCCAACATAGTCGGCCTTGGAACAGGCTCGGAGGAAGAATAATCGCTAATATAGTGATATTGTCGGTCAACGTGATAAATCATTACCTAGAACGGATATTTATCATTTCTCGGCGCAATAGCACATTTTATCAACTCCATTCAGAGACCAAAAAGTAATTTAGGTAACAACCTCCACCTCTAAGCCCCTAATAATCCAGTGTATACCTACGGTACATACCAAGGTAATCTTTTTTTTATCTTATCTTTGATGAGCGAGTCCAAAACGGCAATAAGTGTTCAGCTCTGATTAATACCTACGGGGTCACTAATGGAATTAAAGAAGTAGTGGTCACAACTCAATTCGCTTTATCACGAACCTTTTAGATTGATTTGTATGCTGTAACTGATAAGAAGGTCACCAGCCACCACACTGACTTCCTGCATACAGATACGAGGGTATCGTAGGGTCTTTAAAAGTGTGTTCGGTTTTTAAAAACAAACGGCATAATATAATTCTATCATCAAAAATATCATTAAAAAAACAATCAAGTTCTAATTTAAAATAATCATGCAATAGTTGTTTTTAATTAGATAAAAATCACGAAAAAGTTTATATTCAGTTGTACATACATAGTATAACTAATGCCTTTGATTTATTTATACGATAGTTTTTTTATCATGTAGATAATTGATAAGTAATTATGTTCACATTATCGCCATTTTGACTGTCAAGAACAGATATAGCCACCACTTGGCCAAGTACGTATTCTGCCACTATTCAATAATAATTATAGCCATTAGGCTATCACTGCTTGTTTACATATTATACCATTGGACTGCCAAGTCGAAGGTCTCGAGTTCGAATCCAAGGCACGCACCTCTGACTTTTCTAAATCATGTGCGTATTAATAATTAATTACGAAGGAAAACATCTTGAGGAAACTTGCATGCCTTAGAGATTTTTCTCAATGATGTGTGAAGTCTGCCAACCCGCACTAGGCCAGCGTGGACTATAGCCTAATATCTCACAACCTGAGGGCCTACTCCCTATCTCCGTCAACGAAGTTACGAGCCGTTCAAAAGTTCTCCGAAACTTCGGAGTCCGATAAAACAAGTGTCAAATTCAATATTTCGAACGGGTAAAAACACATCGAGAGTAGGGGACAACTGTGAAATTGTGTTTTCATTCATTCTTAGTTCGGACCCCGAACGAATCATCCATCCGTAGGTGATACGGTACTCCGTATCACCTACGGATGGATGATTCGTTTAGTAGGAAAGGCCCGTAACTAAGGTCGAAACTACGGACTTCGTGCTTAGGGAGTAGACCCCCTGGAACGAAGGAATTACGAAATTTTTTTTTTTCATTGGTATAATAATTATGACAAACAAGCATACCGGGCCGCTTGATGGAATCTAATCGGCAGCCGTAGCCTATAGACGCCAACAACACCAGCATTATCACATACGCGTTTTCATCTTGAGACTTCAGTTGTCTGAACTGAAGTCTCAAGATGAGAGTATATTGTGATGTCTATTGTAAATAATGTAAATAACTGTAGGGTTAAGGAGGCAACAGTGACTCATGTGTTTTTCGAAAAGCTAAATTAAATATAAATCCTTACTGGATTGATATGAAACTTATACATATTATTCATTAACTATTATAGTTTAACTTACTTTATGCTTTGTCTAACCTGGAAACATTAATGAGTCACTGTTGTCGACTGAGTCACTGTTACATCCTTGACCCTACAAATATGATTTAGGTATATCCTAATAAATTTTAAATTCATACTGTATAAAAACACATACATTCTATTAACTATTATTAAAAACTGACAATAAAGTCTGCTGCGAATTTCGATTTCATTGGCATTTCATGGTTAACATAATTACCAAACATTTTTCTCTGAAGTCTACGTCATAGGTAGGTATGTACCTAACTAGCGAATCTTTTCAATGAAACATGGTAAATCGTGACTTTTTGTTTAGATATCCTTTTTCACCTTGCTTGTAATTTTACAATAGCGCAATACATTTTACGCACATCGTATTAGTTCGTTCGCCGTTTCCTTTATTACCTTATAGCTTAGTAAATTACTTCTGGGCCAACATGCTAATGAAATCATCATGGCCGAACACCTGTGCCTACGAAAATAAAAATAACAAATACAGAGGCCTGCACATCAAGCTACCACAATCTGTCTGTGTTTTTGATTGATTTTCAACTTTAATACCATACGATAAAGTTCATATTCAATTGGAAAAATTTGACAGTTTTGGATAACTTGACCTGCTGGCGTCTGTACATGAACACGACAAAACATCAAGATAATTACAGTTTGCATCACCTTTCCGTAGCAATAGCGGTGATTTTTGCAGTTGACAATGGTTAAACATATTTGGAGTAATATAAGGGTACCCCAGTCCCCATTAGCGTTAGGCATAGTCGCATATAGAACTACCTATATACCTAACTCACTGTGTACATCACGCCAACTCTGAATGTAAGTTACGTAGATCGACTGTTCTGTTCCAATAATGACAATCACCATGCATGGTCTGGTGATAACATGCTGATAACAGTACGTGTTAATCCGTCTGATATTAATTAACACCTACGCGTTGCTACTTTCTAGAGCCGCAAAAGATTAACCCTCTTTACATGAATGTCATGAATTTATAGCCGTCTCCCAAAAAAATAACAGCTTGGTGTCAGCTCATTTCTTACGTAAAGGTAAATATTAAAAAAATATCTCCTCGTCTCTCCAATCTCGCCTTCAAAAGAAGGCCTCTTTTGAAGGCGAGATTGGAGAGACAGAATTATTGTACTTTTGTAAAATCTGCTAAGTATTTAAGTAATGATCACAAAAAATGAAAGTCGTGGACTCAAGATATTCTAATAATTAGCTGGAAAGGCCAAAAATCCACTGATCGTCTAAACCTGAGGGAAGGTTCGTGTTTAGCAGGGAGACGGTATTATTATTATTACAATAATGTGTAGAATCTTGTCAATAGGGACAAGATGTGATGTGATGACGAGATATCGTGTCGCGCCGAGACCGCTGTCAAAAGCATCACTCAACTCTACCCAAAAACTTGTTTTCTTGTTATTTTTCGGTGGCCTGTGATTCCTCAGAACCAGTCATGACAGCATCCCAAACCCAAGTCACACCGTATTAAAAATGATTTCGATGATCAATTAATAAAAAAAGAAGCTATACTTACATTAATACTCCTTTTTAAGAATATTGCGAGCACGGAGGAGTGTGAGATTTGGCATAGTTAAAGTTGACATGGAGAAGGAGAGCAGAAAGTAAAAAAAATGTATTAATAATAAGGTTACATACATGTTACAAATAAGTACTTACCTACATTAAATTAAATAAAACATTCATTGTTTATTTCCATGCGGTCAATGTCAAACACAAATTAGAACACACTTTTATTTTTTTTTTATGTGGATAAAGTCAATTGCTTTTTAAATACACCTTGACAAAAGAAACCATTATGAATTTATGACATTCAAACTTAAAATGGTCGTATTTCGGCCACCGTATTATTTAAAAGTTATTCGTTTTTGTGTGTATTTTGTTTCTTATTAAAAATATTTCAACAACCAAGTTATTACTTGATGACTTGAGATTTTATCGCGTTATACCCTTTACAGAATCCACCGGGTAGACCTCTACCCGTGATCATAGAGATGGACGCTGTAAAGGGTCCGAAACGTCGGGATTAATAATTATCAATTTAACGTAAAAAGTAGTTTTATTTCAATGTATTAATATTCACGTAAATGTCAGAAATCAATAACTTATTACTTGTTCTTATATAGGTACATATAGTTGTTTTCATATTATATCTACAAATGTTACTATTAGGTAGGTATTTCGCATTACAAACATTGAGTCACGGCTTCAGTTAAGTCAATGTACCTTCAACCTTATCGAACAATATGAACTGAAAATAAAAGAATTTTTATGTAACAATCTGTTTTTACGGATTTCATCGCGTTATATTGATATAGATATAATCCCGACGACGTTTCGGACCCTTTACAGCGTCCATGGTCACGATATAATCCATATAAAGTATAAGTAAAGTATATTAAAAAGTATTTATTTCAATGAAATGTCAGAAATCAATAAATCAGTTTTTATTATTGATATAAGATTGATACCTATAAAAATAAACAAGCTTATAGGTACTTACTTACCTAGAATTTAAAAAATCCATTTAAAATTTCCAAGTATTACAAATGATATCTTCCCAAAACACTTACAATCATTGTATCGAAGCGTGACTATATTTTTTTACTAGTAAAATAATACAAAATGGGTTTTACTCACGGAATATATCAATGTAATAACATTAACTACCTACATAATTATTATCATTTCTGCATGACATGATCGTATTTTGTCTATAAGAAAAAGAATAAAATGTTGTTATCATAGATGTAGTATTGAACTGTTCTGGAGGTCAGATCAATACATACTTTTTTTTCATACCACTAGGCACTAAGGTGGCAAAGTAGCATACGGCCACTTGATGGTAAGCGGTTACCGTAGCATATAGATGCTTATTGTAACACCAGGGGTATCACTTGCGTGTCGCCGACCCTGTAAACCGAAAGAGGAATAGTTGGGTTGGCAGTATAAGGGTCAAAGTCCCCCCAATGCCAACACAGCGTTTCCTTATGGAGCACTGGCAAACTTGCTCACCGTAGGAACACAACACAGCTCCACAGCTCAAAGCCGTGTTATTTCACTTCGTTTTCCGAGCGGAGGTATTTCCCCAGTTGAGCATCTCCAATTTGAGTGGAATTACTCCCACCATGCCTACCTCTCTGAAAATACTTTATCTAAGTATCGTATATTGGAGCTAAACCTAAAAAAAAAAACACTTTTTCAAACATATTTTTTTAAAGCGGTGATAGCCTAGTGATATGGCCATTGGACTGCCAAGTCAAAACTCTCGGGTTAGAATCCAACACACCAGACTTTTCGAATTCATGTGCTTATTAATATTATCACTCGCTTAAACGGTGAAGGAAAACTTCGTGAGGAAACCTGCGGCGGCGTGTGAAGTCTGCCAACCAGCACTGTGGTTGGACTATAGCCTAATCCCTCTCAATCTGAGAGGACGCCCGTGCCCAACAGTGGGACGGTACGTATATGGGTTGATGATAATAGTGATAATTGAAAGCGATTAAAATAATTTTAATATAAACATAAATGATTTTAATTAAACTGGGGTAAACAAAGCTGGACGCGACAGCCCACGCACCACTACTTAAAATTAGTGGTATACTTTGACATGGTTGAGATGGCCTCTGAATGAATCATAATTACATTCATATGAGAAAATTGCTAAGGAGCTGCTTTGTGTTCGGAATATGAAATGATTTATTGATTTCTGACATTTACGCGAATATTATACATTGAAGTCCAAGTCAAGACGCTGTAAAGGGTCCGAAACGTCGGGATTAATAATATCAAGATACGCGATAAAATCCGTAAAAAGTAGTTTTATTTCAATATGAAATGATTCCTGATGAATCTCTAAGTGTGGGCATTTAACCCAACCCCAAGTCTTAATTTGTCATTAATTTTGCCATCTCATATCTTTGATCTAAGGTTGAAGACGAGATTTTGTTACAGAATGTGCTCGATTGGAAACAATTTATCTATTCCGTGGAAACAATAAACAAGTGAGGATCGGCATTTACCCAGGCGTGTAACATACTAAATAAAAAGCATTAAGGAAAATACTCATTATCATTATTTATCCTAGACATACCAAGTTCATAAGTTCAGAACTTAAGTCCTAAATTAATAGTAATTCCGATAAATGTGTATAGTTTTCATTAATGTTATCTAGAAAGCAATTACTTATTATATTACATTTATACATAATAGATAACATAAAATAAACAAACCCGTAATACCTAAATAGTATCTAAGTTTTACATTACTACGACCAATGATAATGGAATACTACAACTCATTATATGTATCATTCGATATTTGCCTTTTTTATACTACGGAAACTCCTCATGGATCGTCTGCCACCTGGGGAGGTGCCAGGATATGTTCCAACATATCCTGGCAGGCAGAGGCAGGTTTTTAGTCGGTAGAAGTCCACTTCTACCGACTATAAACCTGCCTCTACTCCACGAGGAAACATTGTGTTGGCAGTGGGGGGACTTTGACCTTTATACTGCGAACCCAATTATTCCTCTTTCGTTTTACAGTATTGGCAATGCGCAAGTGATACCCCTGGTGTTACAAGCGTCTATAGGCTACGGTAACCGCTTACCATCAGGTGGGCCGCCTTAGAAATAGGTATAAAAAAATATTTCACGGTCATATGATTCGTGACATTCGCCACGACCGTAACAGGCTGTGGTCCAGCCCTGACTCGACCCCTTCAAAGGGCGAGGCCTCTTTTCGCGTCCTACTAGGCTCGCGTAGACCTAAAGTACCTACATCATACAGTTGCGAGGCCTCTCTTCGCTTCCTACTATACGATTCATTCGAATTCGAACATCATTGTAAACCACTATAATTTAAAAGAGTAACCATGGAGTTTCTTGCCGGTTCTTCTCCATAGGAAACGACCAATTTGGAACCGTGCACCTAGACTCGACATTTCATAAGTATATGGTTTATATGAAAATAAAACTATTTGTGTGTGTGAAAATTCTTTTACGGTCGCGGTAACTCATCTTTGCGAGTGTACAATATCTATTCAATATTAAGTGAAACATGTACTTAAATTATAACAAAATGAGTAGGTACCTAAGTATATTTTATTTATAACACCACTCATATGAAATTAAAATGAATAAGGTTATGAATACAATCTAGTAGTTGTTCCGGGTTTGTTTGTTGGTGCATGTTACAAGAGAATAAATTAATAATATTTGTAACATTTTACACAGCACCATCTAGTTCCATACTAAGCAGAGCTTGTGTTGTGTACCAGTTAATGGATAAAATACTTTACTTTTTATACATAACAAACGTCCAGCTAAATACAAACACTTATGTTTATCAGTTATCACATATATTAAATACGTATTTGTGTCCTGGAATCGAACCCACTACCACATTCGACAGCAGTCCGACATTCGAACCACAGACGTCAGTAAAATATCATAAATAGGACAACCTTTTTCAAGAATGAAAAAATAAGCCAGTTTCGAATCGATTTAATATCTAAGTATTTCTATAACATCACTCGATAACGCAATATTTATAGAATATCGATAAAGGCAATATTGTATAAGATATCAGAAAATTAACAGACAATCGTTTTATCGGGATCATAACGTATAACTATAAAAATATACTCTTCAATCAATCGAAGCGTACTATCAACTAAAAAGGTATTGTTGTATTGTGAATGAGATGCAAACAACAAACACAGACAAAATAAATGACAGTCAGAAGGCAGATACAAATTTTACCAACCAAATTTTTTTTTTTAGATAATAATTGGTTCCATTTATTGTTTTCATATAAAAATTAAAGCCTACCAATTTAAATAATGTCGAACTTTTGGTTAACGGTAACAAATCCAATTAAATAATCCAATTTCATTCAACTACAATCTAGAATAGATTAAGTCTTATTAAAACAGCGCAGTCGAAACATACGCAGTACCTATCTCAAGATAGTAGTCAGTGACCAGAACAGCAGACAAGATCGTCATTACTCAGTAATAGACGAATCCAATGAAATTCATATAATCGTAATTGGTCTAAGTGGGTTCACCATCCTTCATTCAACGATGAGGTCAAATATATTCCCATGCCACACTTGAGTAGGTAATTCTTCACAATAGCCACGTGGGGGCCAAGTTCATTCACCGTATATCTCGACTACATCCTTATGACCACACACAATACCACCAGGTTCATACAGATTAACATAACTACCACTTCATTCATTTACAAGAGGTTTAACAATGCAGTTTGTAAGCAAGTAATAGACGTTTATGGGAGTGATTGTACGGTGAGCTGCACCGGTTGTCGTTTCAATGAAGGCATTTATGCCTTACAAGTAGCCGAGCCATTGTTAACAATATCGTTTTTAAAATTTCTTGTTGCGACAGTTGTCCCGCTAACTCTTACGGCTTTTTACGCAATGCCATGTGGCAACTGTTCTTCAATAGCCTAAAGCTAGAGTTTTGCTGAAATAAAAGAAGAGCAAAACAATATACTCCAATAACAAAACCCAATCGAGTGAAATACGGTCTTTTGCATCCTTGACACATAAACACTGCACAACGAACTGAGTAATTCCTTCAGTTTCGCAAAGGACATAATCGTAATTTATCAACTCAACTCAGAGGCGTTTATCGTAATTGTTGTGTCCGTTTTAAACACGACACTTTTCAGACAAATGTGGGAAAGAGTAACTTGCATTCTCAGTGGGGCTTCAATTTGTAATCTGATACTGAAACTACTCGAGCGACGCAATATACTTAGAATCTTTATTATTATGTAATATCATTTTACATTATAAAACAATGACAAGCAGCAATAAAATATGTATGATATATTATTGTTACAGGTAAACAAAAATGGCTGACAAAGAAGCGGAACTGGTTGAAAAATGTGAGACAGCCAACGGAATGGCAAAAGCGTGTGGGAGTGCCGTCAAACTTAAGAGAGAACTCGGGCTGTTCTCTGCTGTAAACTTGATACTTGGTGTTATGATCGGGTCTGGTATCTTTGTGTCACCATCTTCTGCCCTGGAACACTCTGGATCTGTTGCCCTTTGCCTGATTATATGGACAGTTTCTGGAATTATATCCTTATTAGGTGGGTGTAGGTAAGATACCTATTCTATTGATTAATATAACCCACAGTATTCAATATTTCTTTTAATCTAACTATTTCCAAATTATACATTTTCCAGGAGCGTTGTCATTTGCTGAACTAGGAACTGTAGTTGGTAAATCCGGAGCTGAATATTCTTATTTCCAAGAAGCATTTGGAAATACACACAAATATTGGGGACCATTGCCTTCATTTATATGTGCATGGATATACGTCGTTATTCTGAGGCCTGCAGAAGTTGCTATAATCGTCATGACGTTTGCAGAATACGCAATTCAGCCTTTTACTGCAGATTTAGAGTCAGACTACAAGAATACAGCCATTAAACTGGCTTCTATAGCTGCATTGTGTAAGTATCATTTAAAAACAACAAGTCAATCATATTTAAATGTAATTGATCATCATGATCTCAGATTTAGAATTTTATATCGATTTGGAACGTAATCGATTCGACCATGTTTTTAGGCCAGAGCTGCGCCACACTAGTATACTACAATTGTCAGTAACTTATACGTCAAACATCTGTCAATGTCAAAAGTTTAAATCTGTGATACAAACAAAATACTGGTCACGGTGTTTGTTAACTTGTGTTTTATGTTTATAATATAATAATAAAACAAGGCAGCCTTCACTAGTGATTAATAAACTATAAGTGTTGTGGTTTATATTTACAGTATAACATATTCAAAGTAAGTAACAGTTTTCTGTATAAGTTTAAAATAAATGCTTCTGCAGTCTCCACTTCATGAAACTTGTTTTTAGAATGCCTTCCGACCGAAGTAAGGAGACACAAGATGCTGTGAAACGTGAAATAAAAGACATAAAAGTGCGGTGCATGCACGAGTGGAATGTTATCGATAATTCACCATTGGATGTTCCAAATGTTAGCCTGGAACAAATAAATGAAAAAGCCCTTTGTTATATCGAAGGACTTGGAACAGAGATTCTAAATTCAAATACTCCCATTACCGCGGATGATAACCTTCTTACTAGTCAGTTTCTTATAGAGATGAAAGAAAAAACTGAACAGGTGGAGCAGTACACTGTTTTTATGAGAGGGTCTATACATGATATTGATACAGAGATAAATAGGTAAGCTAATTGTATTGGATTATTTTGTGTTCGTGTCATAAAATTACATGTATTAATACCATACCATCACACCTGTGTACTCCCCAAAGGGTTAGGCAGAAGTACCAATGTAACCCCACAGTTCCCCAGTATATTTAGGCCATGTAATAGGGAGCAAACCTATTGTTATTACTTGCTGTGTAATTTCAAACTATGATGATATTCCAGTTTTTTTTATGTATGCATTTAATTAATGTGTGTGTACTGTATTCTTACACACTAAAGTACAACTACTAACTAGTTATTATAATAAAATTATGCATGTACCATGGTAGTACACCTTGAACTGCCCATTTATGTTTTCTCTCATGATCTGTGTCCATCCAATGGTTGTCTGTAAGAAATTGCTGTTAGCAATTATAAGACCGCCAATTATACTACTTAAAGCTTATTTGTTTTATATTTATTTTTTGTATTAAGTTTCTTGGTGTACAATAAAGAATATTCTATTTATTCCAGATTGAAATCCTTGATCACCATAACACAGGAAGCCAAGTCCCGTCCAAGGGTCAGCAAGCGTGAAGTGAAGCCAGAACACATTTCCAATGCCAAGGAGAGGTTTCAGGTGATGAAGAATGAGCTGCATGGACTCATTCACTCACTGTTTCCTAACTCTGACAGTGTCATTGATACTATGGGGGTAAGATGCTTTTCTGTACTAATTTGAGATTAAGACTCTTCAGTCTTGTGGTGAAACTTCAATGTGTGTTTGTTTCTTTTTTTTTTAAACACATTGACCTGCAATAGAATTCTCCCATGTGTTCTTCTTTGTGTCAGTGGTACAAATTTTAAATACTGTTCACCCAGAACTTTGCGACTTCCAGTTCACATATTGTATGTATTTACAAATACAAACACCCAGTACCAATATGGCTACCTTAAGCCATACAACTATTTGGTCAATGTGTCAATTTCTCCCAATATCTTCTAATACTATGCTTTAACATTGATGTAGAAGTCATCTATAAATTAATAAAATTAGGGGAAGCTTTAGATAAATTATACTTATTTCTGTAAATAGATCTTTTAAACACACTTTTACAATCTTTTTGTATATTTTTGGCATTTTCCATGCTAAGATTTTAAAGTTATTTAGAAAATCGCGGTGGCTTAGTGGTCATAGCGTCTGGTGTACCGAACCAGAAGACGCAGGTTCGAATCCTGCCCGCGGTCGTATTTTTCCTTTTCTAAATAACACTTTTACAAGTCAATATTAATATACTATATGGTGCCAGCATTTCCTAACTGACAACCATCATCTTCCTGCGCTTGTCCCAATTTATTTGGGGTTGGCGCAGTATGTCCTTTTCTTCCATTCATCTCTGTCTGCTGTCACATCATCAGTCACTCTCTTTCCTATCTGACAACCACTGAGAAGGAAATTTATGTTATCTCAATGATGTACTAAAACCTACCACAAGGGCAACAGTGTTCGAAGAGCAGAATTTTACAATAACCACATCACACTTGACGCTGGCAGAATAGTCGACAACGACTCAATTGCCATCAAGGAAAAAAAAAAAAAAAACCACTGAGAAGAAACACCAAAACAAACTCAGAGAATCATAGTCCCTTTCAAAGTGTAGACAGTAACATATTAGATAAATGTACTACACAATCTAGGGCAAAATCTGAACTGAGTAAGTCTTGAACTAATGCAGTACTTCATTTATTTTCCAGCAACTTATGAGTGAATATCTAAATGAGACATCAAACGGATACATACCAATCACATCAGAAACATTTCAAATAATAGAACTGCTGAAAGACATGAAAATTGTCACTGTCAACCCTTATAATAATATGGAAGTTAAATTATCATATTAGAAACTTATTGAATTGACATTACTATGTGTGTTATGTGCCAAATAATCATGCGAGTCCATTGCAAACTAGTGTACAGTTCTAGTAATGTAAGTGCATAAAATTGTGAAAGTTAATAGGACAATAATAAAGAATAAGGAACATCTTTTGCACTAAATGAGCGGGACATATTTATATACAGAATGTAAGAGAGTGAGCGAGATAGCAACAACCTCTCTCTCCTGACTGCGCATTTGCAGATGGCAGACCAAACTGGTATATGATACTACTAGTAGTAGCATTAAGTCTTAAAAATAAACTGTTTTAAGATATTTTATCTAATTGTTTCATTTTCAAGCCCTGGGAATTCCTTATGTAAGTAGGTTAAAAAACTATATTTAAAACAATTGATTTCTTTATCTAATGTTTAATGTTTAGAATCTATTTTTTGTTCCATAGATCATGAGTCATCAACACACTATGTTTTGAGTCATCAACACACAATGTTTTATTACATTCTATCTTCTTTCTTTCTTATGCATTTTCTAAAAAATAATATCATTACCATCAACCTACTTTAACCCTTATGTGCCGAAAACGTAACTACAACTTTTTTTTTTTTTCAAATAAAGCGCTATACATTGGCTTTTCGTAATGAAAAAAAAAACTTTATCTATTAATAATAAGTCAGCCATTTTTAACCTGTTTCACTACTGGGATGGGTTAAAAAATTTCATTACACATGTGAGTGAACTTTGGTGACAAAGATGTACAAAGGTCTAATTAACTGACATCTTTAGATTGTTATTAGGGAAACAATAGGGCTGGTAATGCTAAATTGGGTACTAAGGTGTTTTAATCAATAAGGGCCTCTATACAAACAAGCACGAATCCTCTGTCATGTGGTCATGGGTCCAGTGGGCATGCCCACAAGCCTAATTGAGGTCAATGGCCTTTTTTATCCAATTATTCCGATATACTTTTTCGTACTAAACAGAGCTTCAATTGGGTGATAGCAACAATTCTAGTACCTACCTATATTTATTATCTAGTACCTACCTATATTTATTATTACTTGAGACTAGATGGTGCTGTGGTGTAAAATAAAAATGTCCCAAAAATATTTAGTTTATTTATTGATTATATCCAGTGCCTTAATACGACTGAAACAAACAGACTAACATTCTACAAGTTTAATAATTTACTTACTAGTCACCATACAATATGCACAAATGCAGTAGGTACCTATATCGATCGTGAGAGAGAGTACTCCGAATCACGTTTGGCCGATTTTCGGGTTGCTATAACCACAATTTTTTTAGCGGGCTGGATCCGCGCCTATGTACAAAAAAAAATATTTATAATAACTGTGCCTATGAGTATCCCTGTTGTGTGTAACGTCATCAATGAAACTAATGAAATACTATTATTCCATTTCAGTTGTAATGACGTACATAAATATAACGAGCGTAAAATTGTTCGTCAAAGTACAGAATATATTCGGAGTATGCAAAGTATTTGCATGTTTAATAGTCATTGGAGGAGGAATCTATCAAATTGCCAAAGGTAAAACATTTTTTTTTCTCTTTATTTATTATTAGGGACTTTTATACATAAGTACATGCCAGTCCCATCGTACGTTATAGCCAATTTTATCAACTAAAGCTTAACTTAACAAACTTAAATAACTTAACGGCCGCTACTGAATTAGATGTACATAAAAATTTATGAAACCTACACACGTCATACACATTTAAAAGGTAAAACATATTTATTATATTTTATTTTATAGAATCAATGCTGCTAAACTGCTTCATTAGCAATTTAGCAGTGGTCATGGTTGCTACGCTTGAGGTCCTGGATCCGACACCCAGGTCCCGCAAAATGTTATTGGGTTTTCTAGGGCCACCTGGGTGCAGTCCTAGGAGACGCCAAAGAAATATAGAAACACATTATATATACGGGTTTTTTTTGTGAACAAGGGCAGAGGCGCACGTCGACTTTCAGATCCGGCGTCGTATATGTGGCGATGCCTTGTATTTCTACCCGTTACCAAGGTACAGGCGCCAGCAGGTCAAGCTATCCAAAACTGTCAAAGTTTCCCAGTTGAAAATGAACCTTATTCTGTTATTTTAAAGTTGAAAATCTATCAAAGAAATTTGACAGATTGTGGTAGCTTGATGTGCTGGAATCTGTTCATTTTACATTAAAATTTGCATAAGAATTTTGGTCCTTTCCTCTAACAAAAAGCCCTAGCTAGTATTAACTTTGGTCTCATGATACGCTATTTATCTTTCAGGCAACACAGAGCACCTGAACAAAGGCTTTGAGGGTAGCACGTTCAGTCCGGGAGGCATCGCCCTCGCGCTGTACTCAGGACTTTGGGCTTACGATGGCTGGAACAGCGTCACAGTTGTTACTGAGGAGATTATTAATCCTGGAGTGTGAGTTTTACCAACGAGGTCATAGGTTGTAATTGAAAATCAGAGCGTATAGCATAATATACATATATACCCTTTGTTGAAATAAAGAAACAAATAAGCTTTCTTCAACGTCACATTTTATTCTTCTTTAATAGTAGGCTGACTTCACAATAAGATGCTTCTTCCTCCGAGCGTTTTCCCAACTACTGACGACCTCTGTGGTCTAGCGGTTCGAGTCCGGACTGCTGATCATGGGGTCGTGGGTTCGATTCCCACAGGACACAAATATTTGTGTGGATATAACATGAGTATTTGTGTTCGTCTGAGTGTTTCTTATGTATTACAATTAGTATGTATTTACAAAAAACAAGTTTATAAGTATTATATCCATTGTTTAGTACCCATAGTACAAGCTCTGCTTAGTTTGGGACTAGATGGTGTTGTGTAAAATGTCCCAAAAATATTATATTATATTGAGGTCGGCTTCCAGTCTAACCAGATGCGGCTGAATATCAGTATTTTACACGAAGCGACTGCCATCAGACCTCCGCAACTTTTTGGGTAAAACCGATACCCTGAGGATAGACTGGTTGTCAGGTTTTTTGGGCTTCTGACCACCTCTAACGATTGTCACAGGTGTTCGTATGACAACCGAGACCGGGGTGAATAGTTTCTCCTGGACAACATGATAAAAAAATATTCTATCTACTTAAACTTCTTGTTCATAAAAAAATATATTTTCAGTAACGTACCCCTCAGCATATCAATCGCAGTCCCGCTAATAACAGCGCTCTACGTGTTCATGAACGTTGCGTACATGACGGTGCTGAGTTACGGAGAGATGACGTCAGTACCCGCAGTCGCTGTGGCCTTTGGTACGAGGGTGCTGGGTCCCGCCAGCTTCTTGATACCGCTGGGAGTGGCTATTGCGACCTTCGGATGCGCTATGAGCGTGCAGTTTGGTGTTACCAGGTGAGAAATTACTTATTGTGAATTTTTTTATTTGTTGTGGCGAATGTCATGATCCCATTGCCGTCAAATATAGGGGCAAGGGAAGCCAGACGCGGTTTTTAGTCGATATGAGTCCAATATACACTGCTGCCTTCAGCAAAAACAAAAGCAAAACAGCAAAAACTTGCTTTTCAATAGGTGTTACTGACGTCACCATAAAGACGTAAATCTGAATGTGAAGGCAAAATTCGTCATGGCGGGTGGGACTCACGGTGGCTTAGCGATCATAGCGTCTGGTTTACCTAACCAGAAGACGCAGCTTCGAATCCTGCCCGCGGTCGAATTTTTCATTCGCTAAATAACTTTAAATTCTTAGCATGGAAAATGCCAAAAAGTACAAAAAGATAATTAAAAGAATTTCTTCATGAGCTAGAGGTGACAACAGACGATGGCTTTTGATACACTTGGACCAGCTGGGTCTTATCAGTTTCCTGATACTAAAACCAGTCCACATTATGTCATGTTAATGGTCTCTGGGTCAATTAAATAACTTTTATATAATTTATAATGGTTTTATTGGAATACGCACCATTGCTCATCGCGTCCTAGCCAGAGAGAGAGCTCAGCGGCACCACAGACAATCATTGTCATTTTTTAATCAACAGTGTTGCCACTGACACATTATGACCTTCCATGAGCGTACAGAGGCCAGCACATCAAGCTACCTCAATCTATCAAATTTATTTGATAGATTTTCAACTTTAATACAAAAATATAAGGTTCATATTCGATTGGAGAAGTTTGACAGTTTTGGATAGCTTGACCTGCTGGTGTGACCTTGCGCGTGCTGATTTTGGTTAACAATAAATTTAACACGACGTAAAAATAATTTGTCAACGATATAAAATATCTTGCAAATTCAAATAAAAATAATAAAGCTTTTTTTATTTCAGGGTATGCTACACTGCTGCGCGTGGAGGCCACATGTTGGAAGTATTCTCCTATGTGAATGTCAAACGATTAACACCCGCGCCCGCTGTTGCATTTCAAGTAAGTTACTGTACATTTTATTTCTACATCATTTAATAGACTTCGTTTCGAGTCTGATGTATTTAACCCAACTTTTTGTTTATTGCTTTTCAACTTTAGTACAAAACAATAAAGTTTCAATTGGGAAAATTTGACGGTTTTGGATATCTTGACCAGCTAGCGTCTTAGTTAGTATGACCATTAAAAAACCTAATATCGATCTTAAATTGTATTTTTCTTTTCAGGCAATACTAACAACCGTATTTATCATGGTGGGCAACATTAAAACTCTTATCGAGTTCGCCAGTTGGTTCCTCTGGTTCTTCTACGGGCTAGCGATGGTCGCTTTACTAGTACTAAGAAAAACTCAAGCGAAGAAGCCGCGGCCTTACAGAGTACCAACGCTCGTGCCGTGTTTCGTGTTGGTAGTGGCTATATTCCTCTCAATATTGCCAATAGTCCACGACCCATCCCTGAAATATTTGATGGCTGTGGGCTTCATATTGATGGGTGTCAGTGTGTACACCGTATTTGTATATTATAAGAAAACTCCGACTGCTATTTTAAGTGAGTATTTTTCTCTAAAACATCACGCCTCTATTCCCCGAAGGGACAGGCAGAGGCGTAGCTACTAATGTGCACCCACAGTTCGCTGGTATGTTTAGCTCCCATGTAATAGGGGCGAGCTTATTGCCATTAACCGTACACAATTCCAAACTCCAAGCTGTTACCTACTAAGAATTTCATACAAAACGACTCTCGATCTGGCATCCAGCCTAGGATCTCAAGCGTAGCAGTCACGTTTACGACTATTAGGCTAATGAGGGAGTTGAAATGTAGTTAAAAGTTACTAATGAGGGAGTTGAAATGTAGTTAATTAGTTTTAATTTACTTTGCCAATATTGGCATGAAGCCACCATAACTATATTACCTTACAATTTTCGATAAAAAAAAATGTATTTAGAAGATTGTTCAATCGCCTTAGCCTGACACCATCGAAAATATTTTTATAAAGTTATTTTCTTTTTTTTTTTCAGGAAAATTCACATTCCTCACTCAAATCATGTTCGAAAGTGTGCCGCCAAGCGAACATCTAGACTGATTGTTTTATTAAAAAGTTTTATCTGTAAATATAGTAAGAAATTATGAAAATAATAAATATTTAGATATAAGTTCCTAAACTTTGTTTTCTTTCTGCTTGATTAAATTGAATTAAACATTATGATACGACAGTTAAAACCGAAAATACGTGTATTGTTAGACGCTACGCAGCGCCTTAGAGGAGAGGTGACACATTATTTAGCATGAATACATACTACAATTAATATTTCTAATAATATGGATCCATAGATGTTGTATTGAACTCACGTCAATGCTACATCTATGTTTGTAAGAACTCAATGTACAGACGCCAGCAGGTCAAGGTATCCAAAACTTATCAAATTTTCCCAATTGAAAATGAACCTTATTCCGTTACTTTAAAGTTGAAAATCTATCAAAGAGTGGCAGATTGGGGTAACTTGATGTGCCATTCTCTGTACTCATACTCTGTACCATTATATCCATTTAAACTGAGAAATGAATCTATTATATTCTAAACCATAGTGCGCAACGAGTAACACGTGAATGTATTGATTTAATTGTATGTAAAACATTTATAGCAAAAAAAAACGAACTACAATTATATTGGAAACCGACCAATCAGAATCGTAAAAATCATTAGTGACTCATCGTTAGCACGTGCGCAGGTAGCCGTTTATCGATAACTAGGGTCCGGCGCGCTGCACATTCCTATCTCTTTTGACTTTTATGACCTGACGAGTACTGACAAATAAAACCTAGTTGTGGCTGTGGCCGCCGGACGTACTAGGTGGGGATGACCGTCTAGCTGTCAGCCAGATCAAGCAGCCGTGCGACTGCAGCTATACAAGTAAATACACTGAGTTGTTTCATTATATAATATCCTCCCATCTATGTGACTGCTGGACGTCACAAGTGGCGAGACTCAGATGATAACGCGCGAACTATAAAAATTTTGAATCCTAGTATTTCGGGTTGCCACACGTACGATATATGCGCCTTCAATTTATCTACACTCTTTATTGCTGAGCATAAGTTAAATTTCATAATCCAAATCGCTTATTTATGAAACCTCTTTTAAATTAGACCGTACCGATGTTAAACTTCATAAAACTATTGAAATAAAACTACTTTTTACGGATTTTATCGTGCTACATTGATATTATTAAACAGGTAGACACTAGACAGTCTACCCGTGACCATGGACGCTGTAAAGGGTCCGAAACGTCGATTAATAATATCAATATAACGCGATAAAATCCGTGAAAAGTAGTTTTATTTCAATGTATATTATTCGCGTAAATGACAGAATTCATAAAACTATGTTCGAAACATGCTCGAGCATAGTTTCGAATTCGTCTATGGTTTATAGAGAGTTTGAAACTATAGAGTCTCTAATCTGTGCTATTATTTATTATCATCGGTCTGTGGTCTATGGGCGCATCTGAACGAATCCTGAAAGTCGCCGAATGTTTGTTTTATTCTAAAAGTTTCAACGATTGATTGTGAAAAATTAATGTGTGATTCGTGAAATAACATCATGGCTTATCACTACGTGGTTACTGCACAGAAACCGACCGCCGTAATATCATGTATTACCGGTAAATGTCCATTTTCACTACTGTTATTGTCACATTGAGGTTAAAAAGAATATAAAGATCTCGCGCTATTTTCAGATAATTATCGGTTTGATGTTGTTTCTAGCCAAAGCAAACCTGTACATTACAACATAAATGTTAAACCTTGCATATTCTGTAGCTATTAATGTGTTTCAGGCAGTGAATTTTAATAAGATCATAGTTGTTTAGAATCCTCATGCTTGCGTTTCGCGAAAACATTGATTGTCCTATCATGAATTTTCTCATGAATTTGAAATATTGCTTCACTATTATACAGTATTTCGGAAGAAATATCTGCTCTACACTATATGCTGTTAAAAACCCCAGTTTCGACATTGCTACTTTAAATATATATACGTAATAAGCTAAAGTACGACGACATTTGCTACATATTCAGTTAGCTTTTGGACCTAGGAGTCTTGGGACTGTAGGGAAGGTAGCAGGGTACAGTTCTAGGTTTTGGCAACCGTTGCATCTAAAAGCTTCTACATTCTGATTAGGTACATTAGTCATCCAGATAACTGCCATTACAGATGTCTACCAGTCATGACTCCTAAACTCCTGAACTGATTTTGATAAAATTTAAAGGAGATGGATATGACATCTTAAAATCTTCCCTTTATACTTACCAAGTTTCCTTCCCAATTTTGAGAAATAAGGTAGCCTATGTTGTTACATACTATATTATTATTGCCTTTTTTCTTGTCAAAGGTACAAGTGAAACTGTGGGCAGCAGCTAGTATTATAATAAATTATATCTCTCACATATTATTCAGACACATAATTAATTTTAAATTGTATCTGTAATAGTTGGATTACCTATTAACATATTATTATTATTTTAGTTAACAGCACTTAATAAGATTTCGATAATAATTATGTTGCATTACATACCTACTTAGGCATAATTGATGAGGGAAGAAAACTTGTCTTATTGGATTATTTAATCTCAATATTTTTCCTTGTTTTATTCCAATTCCCACTTATACCTAAATATGGGAGTGTAATTAAATCGAAAATGTATTGTATGTACCTACACACATTTCTGTTTGAATTGCACAAGATTCCACTTTTTATTATAAGACTACCTATACTCCATTTATTATAACATTAGAAAAAAGAGGCTTGCAGAAGCAGGAGTATGAAACCTTTTATTTCAAGTTAAGTTCGAACAATTTTAATAAATAATGTCTTTTGTAAGTAACAATGTATGGCATATAGTAAAGCATTTTCTATCTAACTACTCATCATGAGGCTTGGATAGGTACATGAAATGAAATTTTTTTTAGAAACAATCAGTTTATTAAAAAACAACTTTATTACAATGGCATGACATCCATAATAAGTCTTCAACAAAACAACTATAATAATTTAGAATGCCAGAGGATTAACAAAAATACACTGACAACCTCTGTGGTCTAGCGGTTTGAGTGCCGAAATGCTGATCTTGGGGTCGTGGGTTCGATTCCCACAGGACACAAATATTTTTGTGGATAAAACATGAGTATTTGTGTATGTCTGGGTGTTTCTTATGTGTTATAAAAATGTATTTACAAAAAAAAAAGTATATAAGTATTATATCTATTGTCTAGTACCCATAGTACAAGCTCTGCTTAGTTTGGGACTAGATGGTGTTGTGTAAAATGTCCCAAAAATATTATTATTATTGGAACGAAGTTCCTTATCGCGCGTTGTGAAAGGGGGCTAGACGGAAAAAATTCTTACGAAAAAGTTGTCACGACACTTTTTTCGAAATTCAAATATTGTTGACAAGCATTCAAATATTATTGAGTGAATGACAATATTTGAATTTCGCGCGTTGTGAATTGTTGAGTGTATACAGGTTTTTTATTTTTAATTATTAAATTTTAATGAAAGGAACTTCGTTCCATCCGGGTGTCCCTTGACACCTCTTAAGTTTTTATTAACTTTACCTGGAGCTGCACCGGGACACACATAGTTCCAAAAAACGTACCACTTTGTACGAACAACACAAAACTAACAATTATAACGATAACTAAAGAAAAACAGTAACAACTAACAAAATCACGAAAAATCAGCAACAAGAACAAGAAAAGGCGTAGCATTCACAAACTATCCACAAGTGAATGACAATTGACAGCTGCAGAATATTTACGTAATTTGACGAATGGTTGACCTCATAAACCAACAAAATAAAAAAACACGTGCTGCCACAACTTTTGAAAGGAATATGTAAATTTTAGATTTGGTAGAATTATAATGACGTAAAAAACATACCCGGTACTGGCCACCCCTGCTTCTTTTATATTTTAAACATCGACACGACAATAAATCATCTAAAAACTAAACAATAAGTATTAAATGAAAGCCTTGTAATTCAGAAGGTAGTTATGTTAAATAAGGACAATTAAGTGTGACAGCTGTTATTTAAATTGATTATATTCAACTCCACATCAATCTTGACTGTAATAATGTTTGTTGTACTTTTATTACAAAGTGTGCACCTAAAAGAGCCTTTTTTAACTTCTGTCTAATGCAATAGTAAATCTGTCATTTAAATTGTCACTGAAAAATATTTGATAATAACAAAATATACATTACTGTAGTATTAAAATATTAAACAGCACTATCTTTTGTATTTCTTAAAGCTATTTTAGTGAAGGAAAATCATTAAACAGCATTTTCCACTCTATGTAACATAAGTTTGGAACTTTGGATTAACATAACATACTATCATGCTTGTATTCTCTCAAGAGTTAGACAGAGGTGTACTTAATTATGTACACACAGTCTGCCAGTATGTTTAGATCCCAAGTAATAAGTTGACCCTAATAGAATAGAATGCTAGGATGTCTTCCCTTTTAATAAAACTTAACACTCGGTCTTGATAGACTTAGATTAAATTTAAAAATAAAACAATATAATTTATATCATCAAAATGGTGATAGAATTCTGGTTGAATGGGCTTTTACATTGCATTAATTGTGACCTCGTATATTTCCTCCAAATTTCTTACTCCTTGGTCCACCAGTTTAGGCTGGGCATTGTCAGTTTATCACAGTACTTATTGGGTTTATAAAGAATAGAATATGAAGAACAACATAGTTACTACCTCTAAAGCACAATATGAGTCAATCATTAATGATAATAATCATATTTTCTATTTGCAACCCAAGAGACAAGAATTTCTGACATACATCATCAACCCATACTGTCCCACTGTTGGTTTCAAGTCTCCTCTCATACTGTGAGGGACCAGGCTATAGTCCAGCTATAGTCAGGCTATAGTATAGTCTGACATACATAGTACATAAAAAATAATATGAACATGGGTACATAATACATGCTAGAAGTTAAGGATGCTGATACATAAAATGGCTTCAAATATTGAAAATAAAAATGTGAACTGGGTGTGTGGTGTGTGTTTGGTGTCTAGTTTATGACTATACTATTTCTGACACAAAACCTCAGAAACAATATAGCCTAAAATGTTAAAATTTCACAGAGCAGTACGTTCTTAATCATTGTTTTAGGCAACTTCACATCACCTACGGACTTGAACCTCCTCGTGGCCAAGGTTTCCCGCCTGGAAATGTACCTGGTGACTCCAGAGGGATTGCGTCCAATGAAAGAAGTGGGGCTCTATGGGCGAGTGGCCAAAATGAAGATGTTCAGGCCACCAGTGAGTATCAATAGAGTCAATTCAATTAACCAGCAAAAAACTACTGCTTTTAAAAATACCTGATATTTTTTTTCAGTATGAGAATAAGGACTTAGTCTTCATACTAACAGCCAGATACAATGCTATGATATTGGAATGGAGAACTGGAGCCAATGGTGAACTAGAAGTTGTTACAAGAGCTCACGGCAATGTGTCCGACAGAATTGGAAAGCCTTCAGAGAATGGCATCCTGGCTGTGATTGATCCACAGGCAAGAGTAATTGGTCTCAGACTGTATGACGGTCTGTTTAAGATTATACCACTTGATAAAGATTCTACTGAGCTCAAAGCTGCTAGTTTAAGGTAAATGACCATTGTGTCAATTTAGAATTATCTGTGGTGGAAAGAGAGAGAATTTATGTATAACTTTGACAAAATCTGTGGTCTAGTAGACTGAATGAAAAAAAAAAGTATTGTATCCATCTCCGCACTGGATGGTGCTGTATAAAATGTCCCCAATATTAAAAAAAAATACATTTCATATATTTTTATAATAAAATTAAGAAGTTACAGTGAAATTAAAATGATTTATTTCGTGTGACAGTGAAATTGTATTACAGTAAGGTTTTTTAAATTTTTATTGGAGATATAAGTTTCGAGGCTTCTTTCATCTTCAAAGATTGATATGCCTTCGTCATCATACCCTAAAAACATAGTTATTGCATATAGTTTTATATAAGAATTAATTGTCTTTTTTTAGACTCGACGAATTGAATGTCTTTGATGTAGAATTCTTACATGGCTGTTCAAATCCTACTATAATTTTAATACATCAAGATCTCAATGGCAGACATATAAAGGTAGTTATAAGTTTTTTTTTTTAAATAAATAGCAATATACATAAATAGTTCCAATGAAATATCTATGCTTGTTCAAACTAATAAAGAGTCTTAGAATCTTGTTTTATGTATCACACATATTTTATTTCACACCACAAATATAAAATCAACCTTTAAATAAAACTTATATTTTATTTCAGACTCATGAAATAAACTTAAGAGAGAAAGAATTCATGAAGATACCATGGAAACAAGACAATGTTGAATCTGAAGCGTCAATATTGATACCAGTGCCCAGCCCACTTGGTGAGTTACCTAAAATATAAGCTGCTGATTTAGGCTAAAGTTTATTTTCTTTTTATAGTAAAAAAACCTACAAGTCGTGCCTTTACAAAAAAACAATGGACATACGGCACCACATCAATTTTATAATTTGCTCTTTGAGCCGCCCATATTCCCTTGAAATAGAGATGATTTATTTTTAATATTATCTGATTCCACTATTTTTTAATCCCCCGTCCCCCTTATCAGCGAAAACCTCACCCTTCTATGCTTACATGCGCATTGGTATAATTTTTATAAAATCTGTTCAACTTTCTTTATTGTTTTATTTATGTTTTTTATAAACAACTAGGGATCTATATAGGTATTCATTCTGTATGGGTTTTTTTGTATACATTATATATTTAAAAGAAACACAACATTTGTAAATGAATAGATCTAAGTACAGTTTACGCACGGGTTGAACATGGATATTGAACAAAACTGGCTCCCAAGATACAGGTTTTACCTAGTTTGGGAGACAGCTGTCAATGACTTCTAAACCATAATTTGCCTTAAGTACAATGTTATTTAGGTACTAAATTTTATGTATTTTGTATGGCTATGCTAATAAAAATATTATTATTATATTATTATTATTATTATTTATTTATAATGTTTGTGTTTATGTTGTTGACGTGCCTTAATAATAAATTAATAAATAAATAAATAATTTTGATGCTTGCTTTTAGGTGGTGCCATAGTTATAGGTCAAGAATCAATAGTGTACCATGATGGACAAAGTTATGTAGCCGTAGCTCCGCCACAGATTAAGGTAATTTAATAACTAAAGTCATATAAACTTACTTAAACAAAAAAAAGAATAAAAAAACTTCAACTCGGGCAGGATCCAAACCAACTTTGTCCAGTTTCCTACCGGAAGCTTATGTCGAGTTTTCTTTATACAAAATCGATATACTGGAAAATGTTTAGCTTGCGTAATAATCCTAAATACAATAAATAAAAGAATAATCCATGTGTTTCAATATTTTTTAAAGAGATCCAAATGGTCTCTATGGCAATGGCATGGCACAATTTAACACCATAAATTAATTATAGTTTTCCATTAGCTCGTTAAAATTATCACGTTTGAGTCATTTTTATACTGTACTAGCAACCTGTAAATACCAATATACAGAGCCATACCAATAACCAATATACAGAGCCAAGCACATCAAGCTACCCTAAATTTCTATGATAGATTTTCAACTTTAATACATAGTAGTAAAGTTCATGTTCAATTTGAAAAATTTTACAGTTTTGGATAGTTTGACCTGCTGGCGTCTGTATTAATAACGCAGGTTTTATACATATAAACCGTCTAGATGAAATTATCCAAATGATAGTGGAAACCGTATCAATATCCGTTGCGTAGTCTAAAAGATCTCAGCATACAGAGAGACATACAGAAGACATCTACCAATGTTTATTTGTTGTAGTTAACTCCAATAAACTCTTATTGTCGCGTGGACGGGCGTGGTCTGCGATATCTCCTGGGGGACACGGCTGGACGATTGTTCATGTTGCTACTGGAACTGCAGGAGAAGATAGACGGGACGCAGTCCGTCAAGGATTTCAAAGTGGAACTCTTGGGTGGGTGTGCCTTGTGGTTGTTGAACTACAAACTAATGCTGCTTCTAAAATTATATTTAGTTCTTATTTTATATAATATCTTTTTTTATACCACTAAGGTGGCAAATAAGCATACGGCTCACCTGATGGTAACCGGTTACCGTAGCCTATAGACGCTTGTAAAACGAAAGAGAAATAGTTGGGTTGGCAGTATAAGGGTCTAAGTCCCCCCATTGCCAACACGTTTCCTTACGGAGCAGTAGGAACCTTGTTCACCGTTAGGAACACAACACAGCTCAAAGCAGTGTTATTTCACTTCGATTTCCGGGTTGGCAGTATAAGGCTCAAAGTCCCCCCCATTGCCAACACGTTTCCTTACGGAGCATTTGGCAACCTTGTACACCGTAAGGAACACAACACAGCTCAAAGTAGTGTTATTTCACTTCGATTTCTGGATTGGCAGTATAAGGCTCAAAGTCCCCCATAACATTACCAACACGTTTTCTTGCGGAGCAGTAGCAACCTTGTTCACCTTTAGGAACACAGCACAGCTTAAATCAGTGTTATATTAGTTCCCTAGTCGGTGATAATTTAGTCGCTTTAATGTATTCACAGGTGACATTCCAATACCAGAATGCATGACCTACCTTGACAATGGAGTAGTGTTCATCGGTTCTCGTCTCGGCGACTCTGCCCTCGTACGACTGTCTGCCTCCAGAGATGAGGCTAGTCAGTACGTGCAGCCGATGGAGAGCTTCACCAGCTTAGCGCCCATCGTGGACATGTGCGTGGTGGACCTGGAGAGGCAGGGACAGAACCAACTCATCACATGCTCCGGTGAGTATGACTAGAAACTAGAAAATCCCTACTTAATATTATATATTATATTAATATTATAAATGCGAAAGTAACTCTGTCTGTCTGTTACGCTTTCCCGTCTAAATCACTAAACTGATTTTAATGAAATTTGGTACAGAGATAGAGTTGACCTTGAGAAAGAACATAGGATAGTTTTTATCTCCGACTTTTGAAGAGTTCTCTTGGAAACGCGATATAACCGAACTCGACGCGGGCGAAGCCGCGGGCGGAAAATAATAAATAAATTTAAATACTGGATGTTCCTGTACAGAAGAGTTACTATCATATCCACTGTAATGTCTGTAATCATGCATTACAGTGTCAACCTACACTCAAGATAGTTAACGATCCTATACATAATAATAATAATTCTTTATTGACATAATATAATTACATTACAGTTAGAATACCCTAACATTTAAGTAATCATACACACACACATACACATACAACGCGCACCCTAGCACACACACACCATACACACACCATACACACACACACATACACAACCACGCACATAAACAACAAAATCAAAATCAAGGCATTCAGGCAGAGAGGGAATCATTGAAATATGTATTAAATATCTTAAAGATTAAGCTATTGACGCAGCATCGTTCTTAGAAATAAAAAAATAAGTAACATTAATTCACCCAACACCAAACAAGTGCAAACAAAAGGATTGAACAAAAAAAAACTCTCACAATGCTTTCCTTCACCGTTTAAGCGAGTGATAGTAAAAAAACATACTAAGATAACTATAATGCAGTGTCAAAGCATGTTTTTCATGGCTGGAGCAAATGGGTCTCCAGATAAGCAGAGTCCTTGAAACTGCAACATCTACTCTATTCCACCAGGTGCCTTCAAAATGGGTTCTCTCCGCATCATCCGCAACGGCATCGGCATACAGGAGCAGGCTTCCATCGACCTGCCCGGCATCAAGGGAATGTGGGCGCTCACCCTCGCCGAGAACCAAACCTACCACGACACTCTCGTACTGGCCTTCGTGGGGCAGACTAGGTACGTGGAGATATTTATTTCGGGTGTACTTTGTGTCCTTTGATTATAATTATGTTTGTAAGGTCCCCCGGGATATAGGACTTGTTCCCTTATGTGGGAAGCTGTATTTTTTTAATAAAACTAAGGTGGCAAACAAGCATACGGCCCACCTGATGGTAATCGGTTACTGTAGTCTATAGACGCTTTGCCGGATCTGCGAACGAATGCTACAACTCTCCCGTAGCCCCGGCACTAAAGTGGTGATGCAAAACGCAGAGGTTTTTTTTTGGGAGATCGCTCTTTTCAGAGCGGAGTCCGACACACCCCACCGCTCTCCCCGGAGCGGTGGATAGTGGTTAAAGCAAAAAAAAAGCCTATATATGTATAGACACTTGCAACAACAGGGGTATCACTTGCGCGTTGCCGACCCTGTAAAATGGAGAAGGATTATTTATGTTAGCAGTATAAGGGTCAGAGTAATTAAACAGAAAAATATTGCCATTGACAGTAAGAGCCGACTAGCCCCGACAGACGGCACCCGTTCACGAGCATTACGTGTGTATCTGTGCCGTTCTACTCAACTATGTTGTAGGGAATAAACAGTTCGATTCCATCAGTTCAATTTCCAGGTCGAGTGTTATCGGGATTTTTATGAAATTTCCAAAAGCACCTCCTAAGTTTGGATTTGTGCCTGGTTAGCGGCGATAGGCTCGCCTAAACATTTAGTACACCTCTGCGTAACCCGGGGAATACAGGCGTAAGGGTATGTTATATACGAAACATCAAATGACGACAAAAAATCTAAAATGATAGAAAATTTATTCTCAGTCTATAAATTATTGTTTTGTAAATAAGTACATAATTATATGCAATGTACAGACTAGCAGGACTTAAATTCTATTTTTTGATGTGTTGATTTTTTGTGGTACAGGGTACTTACACTGAGCGGCGAAGAGGTTGAAGAGACAGACATCAAAGGCTTCGTTTCAGATCGTCAAACTTTCTTCACAGGAAATGTCTGTCATGATCAACTTATACAAGTAAGTTCTGACATATATACGGTTTAAGAAATATAATTCGCTTCTATGATAAAAAAACATTATAATTAAGATAAGCTACAGTTTCACTCGATAGTAAACTAAGGTTAAGCTAAAAACGGTAAACAACTTGCAATTTACATGTTTTTCAGGTGGTGTTTTAATAGCCTTTTAAAAGTTGGAAGTCATTTCGATTCCTTATTTACTTTAGGTTTAGGTTATGGTACATGAGGGGGCTCATGTACCATAGTTTGTCCTCGGTGCTCTTAAAAGTATTATCATGTAATATTTTATGTAACCATATTTATATAATTATCCTACTTCTTAAAAATCTACCCAATAAAAACATTAAAAAGCCTTAAATGTCTCCGTTTAATAAAAAATCAAGATAATCATTGGCGTGGTTAAAACAGTTATGTTTTGTCGTACCTAGTACTATTCGCTGCAAATTAATGATCGAAATCGCACTCTTGATTATTTTCCTTAAAAAAAACGATATTTTTGCATTATAACACTTTTGCGGCTGTTTGGAATTCGACTGCCTTACTGGTGCTTGTAAGCGTAACTACTGAGCTAAATGCCCTGCTATGTGCCTGTGCCTGTGTGTGCCTGGCTTCGATGGCCAGGTCGAGCAGTGTTATTGGGTTTTTATATGAAATTCTCAATAGCCACTAGGAAGAGTGCGCCGCAGTAGTCATTTTCAAATCCAAGAATCAATGACCCCCAGTCATTGATTTTAAAATATATGTTTAACTGACTTTATAACTGTTTGGTGTGTCATATAATTGTGTTTATATAATTAAAAAATTATACTGACCAGAACCTCTACAGTATTCATTTTTAAATCCAAAATAGTAGACTTTTTTAACATGTTATGGGTGTTAATTTCTAGGTTTCTCGGAATCTTGTATAGCTGATTACGAAAACGGCATTAGTCTACGAGTGCGTTTGGAAACGTTACACGTTACAATGCCTTTTTCTTAAACGAGAAACCTAGAAATTGCCGCCCATATAATATTATTTAAAACAAAATGCCTGGAAATTTATAGTTAAAAAGATACATTGTGCAGGTGACAGACGAGGGTATCCGCTTGATAGCGCGCAACGCGTGCGGCGGCTGGGGGCTCGCGGCCGAGTGGCGCGTGGCGGGCGCGCGGGGACTGTCCGTGGTGGCGTGTGGAGCCACGAGAGTCGTGGCCGCCGCCGGACCGCGCCTCTACCTCGTGGCCATACACCGCGCCGTGCTCGAGCTCAAGGCGTAAGTATGTGTGCTGCGGCCTTGTGCCTCGCGCCTCTACCTCGTGGCCATCCACCGCGCCGCGCTCGAGCTCAAGGCGTAAGTATGTGTGCTGCGGCCTTGTGCCTCGCGCCTCTACCTCGTGGCCATCCACCGCGCCGCGCTCGAGCTCAGGGTGTAAGTATGTGTGCTGCGGCCTTGTTCCTCGCGCCTCTACCTCGTGGACACTGCAATAATGATATTTATTATTGAAGTGCGACCTTACGTATTAGTCCCATAGTACGGTCGAAAAAAGAGTTAAGTATACAGGCAGCTAATTAAACATATTGTTTTTTTAAAGATTGTGTAATTATGTATCACGCAATATGTGTCAAAACGCAGGTATTGTATGTAAGCTGTTACACATCAAACCATTTGACGGGTAATTATTTAATACACAATCTGTGTAAATATGCAGATTTCGTTCGCTACCTGTATACCAAACTCTTTTGTTGACTGTACAAGCTCTGCTTAGTTTGGGATTAGATAGTGCTGTGTAAAATTGTCCAAGAATATTTATTATTATTATCTAGATTTCGTCATAAAACACTTAAAGCTTTTCACACAGCCTATATTCACAATGACTGTCTTGTCACCAGTGAAGTATGCATGGACGAAGAAGTGGCATGCTTGGATTTGGGCCCAGGCGACGATGACGCACTCCTAGGCGTGGGCTTGTGGACAGATATATCAGTCAGAGTCTTGAAATTACCTGATTTAAGGCCGCTACATACAGAGAAACTTTCTGGAGGTCAGTTCAACGTCTCTTATAACAATAGCATTCTTAACAAAAGAGGTTTTTCATCTGTGTTTTTTTTTATTTGGAAAACGAACAGCATTAACAAGAAAAACATATATGCATGTGGCTTTGCACTTATGGCTAGGTCACCATGACAGATTTCAATTATGATTTAAAAAAAAGTTGGAAGTTTTCAAAATAAAATAAGCCTTTTTAGTCTTAATAACTAATTTTAACAATCAATCAATGAGGATCATATTTGAAGTTGTTTGTTTTCATTTTTTTTTTTAAGTTATTGTTTTGATTGTTTGTACTTAGTAAACTGCTTCCTTGACCTAGAAGTCGTAAGCGCAACTGCTAGAGTTCCTTGTCTGCCTTCGTCGTCCGTTATCTACTTTGTTATTAGATGGTTATAAACCTAATAATACCTCAATAATTTCACATGTTCTATTTGATTTGAGGAGTTCCCTGATGTCTGAAATCCAGGGTCCAATATCAATGAAATTAATATGAGACCATCTTAGAGCTAAACCGCAAAATGTATTTTTTAAAATCGGTCCATAAATGACGGAAATATCGGTAAACATACACAAACAATACATACAGACGGAACATTTATATAGAACCTTGGGTGTGTCCATTAATTGTGTGAGTGAAGCATTTAGGGGATCGAGCCGAATCTCGCCCAATCTTACGTGGGGGGGGGGGGGTGAGGGGGGTATCAACAAATATCTCGTTATTTTTATTTCCGCAAGAAGTCTTAAAATAAAATTAAAATAATTTATTTATTTATTTATTTTATGGAAAATCTACAGCTAAACATACATATACATAGCAATAGTTGGGATACAGAGAGCCAATTACAGATTTTCACAGATAGAAAACTGTTTAGATAACTTTGGTTTTATACACTTTACTAGACAAGTTAACTTATTTATGAACCAGTTGTAATATATTCATATTAACTTGAATCTTAAATTTACGTTTGAAGTTGTTATTGAAGGTTAACATCTTTTATTTTCGAAAGAAATCGAGGGTCAAGCATCGCTTTGCTGCTATACCACTTGTGGTAAAAGGATCCAGGTTATGAGATTTGCTTAATTTGTTGAAGTTTCTACTCTAAGCAAATTATGAGTTTTTAAATAAATACAACGCAATCAAGCACAGATTAACGTATTTAAATAAAAAATATGCATTTAAAAAACCTCACGTGAGCCAGACACATCGCCAAAATCGCCTCACGTAATTAATGCACGCCTGCCTTCTCCTTCCTGTCCTCTTCGTTTTCGTTGGTTAAAGTTGAACGGTCCGTATTCATGATTTAGTCAAAGTCAAATATTTTATTTCGATAAGACCATTAAAATAGCACTTTTGAAAAGTCAAAACTAGTTGCACGGTTCCAAAAAGTGAGTCCTAAGGAGAAAAACCGGCAAGAAACTCCATACACTAGACTTTAAAAGTAAAAGTGATTACAGTGTTAATATTGGTTTACAATAATAACAATATTAACATAACAATTGGTTTACAATATTGTTCTGAATAGTTCATGAGAACAATGCAGTTTGATGTGTACTAATAAATTAATCCAGTATAATAATTAACCAGAAAAAAAGATTGCAAACGACAGTAAGAACTGACCAGCCCCGACAGACGGCTCCCGTTTAAAAGTTATTAGAGTAGTCGATAGAAGTTACCCACAATAAAAAAAATAAAAAATATGCTCCTATGGTTGTCCCATCCCATGTGATATCTCATACATTCAGTTGGTATGACCATGAATCATTTGAAATTTTATTAATTTCAAAAGTATCCGGCAGAAATAATTCCACGTTCGTTGCTGATCTGCGTGTTAGAAGGCGTTTGCTACCTGCTCTGTGCCCTCGGAGACGGGTCAATGTTCTACTTCACAGTGGACCAAGAAACTGGAGCGCTTACAAATAAGAAGAAAGTCACCTTAGGAACACAGCCTACTGTGCTGAGAAGTTTCAGGTTTGTTACGTTTATTGACTGACTTTTTTTATTAGCGTTTGAAAATCCTCATGGACTTCCGTCGCCTGGGGAAGGCGAGCAGGCCAACAAGTGTAGACTGTCGTTGCGGTCTCCGACTCTATTTGGGGGACCATTTAAATACCACAGCTGCCAATCTACTTGAGTGGGGCCAAACATGACCTACCGCGCCGCCAGTCATTGCCTAAGTGTACTGCTAAAGCAAGCTGTACCCTGTAAACTCACACTAGCACACACACACAAACACACACACACACAGACACACACGAACAGCCACGTTGTTTATATTGTTAGTGTTCGGTGTTTTAAAACCGAACACCTTAGTTTGCAATATTTACCGTTGACCTAAATGATGTTATTACTTTTAAGACTTTAATTTATAATTGAGTTTAGTGCACTTTTGACTACCGCGTTAGCCGGGTGTATTCATACATTCCATTACCATTTTTACATTTAAGAACATTTTACAGAGAACTAATAAATAGTGATAAACATTAACATTTATTTCTTTCTAAACATTACCGACACCTCGCTAAGTACCCCGACAGTTAGCTTCAGTAAAGACAGTGTCTTTTTTGACTGTAGAAAAATAAAGGTACTTTTACATTTTAAAAAGTATCGCATCATGCTGCTATTATAAACAAATTAAAAAAAATATATTGTCACTACAGGTCGCTATCAACGACGAATATATTCGCTTGTTCGGATCGGCCCACAGTGATCTTCTCGTCCAACCACAAGCTGGTGTTCTCTAACGTAAACCTCAAGGAAGTCACGCATATGTGTTCGCTCAACGCACAAGCCTACCCAGACAGGTAAGTGTTATCGTATTAGCCCTGCAGCGCTGTCCTGGTACAAATTCTAAACATACATTTATTTATAGAGGAACTGCTCAGCGTTTATTTCACTTATTTTAAGACGTAATTAAGAGTCCATCATCAACTCATATGGACACTGTCCCACTGTTGAGCACGGTTCACAAAATGAGAGGAACTAGGCTATAGCCTAATATCTCTCATTTGTCGTGAACTATAATCCACCATGCTGGTTTAATGCTGGATAAGAGTCCATACTAATCATATTAATATTACAAAATATGCTAAAGTAATTCTGTCTATTACTTTTTCACGCCTAAAGCGCTGAATAAATTGATTTATCTCAAAAAAGGAAAATTGACTATTTGGGACGCGAGGAAAACTGCGGTCAGCAGTTAGTTCTATTATAAATTCAAACGTAATAGAAGCTTTTATTCGAAACTGTCAAATTTTCCCACTTGAATATGAACTTTACAATTTTGTGTTAAAGTTGAAAATCTATCAAAGAAATTTGACAGATTAGGGTAGCTTGCTGTGCTGGCCTCTGTACCTCCCGAAGGTATGGTGCTTATGTGTATTCTTCTTCTTATCGGGGTATCTTATCAATGGTTAAACAATTTGCGAGTAAGACCAGCTCAGTACCGTTAGGCGTAGCCACATAGAGAGTTTGAGAAGATAACATGAGGGTATGGTATAGCTTGGCGTTGGCGACGGACAGCACGGTGACAATCGGCACCATTGACGAGATACAGAAGCTGCACATCCGTACCGTGCCTCTCGGGGAGACCCCGCGCCGGATCGCCTACCAGGAGGCCTCGCAGGTACGCATAATAAACACTAGTTTTTTTAAGCCAAGTTCAAAAAGTAGGTTCTAAATAAGACTATACTGTGTGTATACTGTTTTCTTTTTTATTTTATGCTTCCCCTATTAGATTTGAAGAAATTGGTCTAGCAATTTGTTTTCAAACGCACTTAAGCAACTCATAGTTCCGATAGCTGTCATTAATATACCATCAAAAACATTCTGTAAAAAACTAGCCAAGTCTCGATCGAGCTGCTTGTTTATCTCTAAAAAGTAATGAAATCTAACTAGACAAAGTCGTGCCAAGTCTAAAGTTCCTTACTGCGATTTCTTTATTATTTATAGTTAATGTTGTGTGACTTGGCCGTTGACTTGTACCCTTGTTGTAAATTCAAATAATATAAAGGTGAATGTTCAACACATTTGTACACAGAGGATTACGTAGTATGAATGTTCGTTGAGAATACAATTTGAACATTCTTTATACTTTAGTGGGTACAAGTTAACGGCCAAGTCACACAACATTAACTATAAACAAAAATGTCAGATAAAAATATCTCGTAAAATGTCAGGTTGCCAAGATGAACGCTATCTATTTACCCATTACATTTCTTGTTGTCTGCTATCGATTTTTGAAGTTTACATATGTAGCCATTATGCAATCTTTTTTTTTTCAAAATTGCGTCCGATAGGTAGACGCGGATCCATAGTAAATGCTTTAATCTTTCTTTCTTTGGTTGATGTCCGACCATTGCTTCTGCAGAAACACAACCAAATGCTTTCTAGAATAGGTTGCTAAAAAGATTGTCTGTTGTGTTTGCGACTAAAATAAAGAAGGCAGCCAGGTGTTTCCTATGTATTTACAAAAAAAAAGTATATATGTAGTATATCCATAGTTTAGTACCCATAGTACAAGCTCTGCTTAGTTTGGGACTAGATAGTGTTGTGTAAAATGTCTGAAAAATATTATTATTATTATATTATTGTGATAAAAGATGACTATTTCTTTAAAAAGATACTTTTACAAATCAATACTGTAACTTTTAGTAAGGCACCAATGATTTCATAGACCATGATATCTGATAGGAAACGTCGAAATTTGGATAATCATGGTCTCCAAGGAAACCTTGGCAACATTCTGTTTATTAGTCACATTGCAATTTACACGAGTTGTAAGTATTTATCATGTGG
This sequence comes from Acronicta alni, assembly GCA_964056405.1. NCBI lineage: Eukaryota > Metazoa > Arthropoda > Insecta > Lepidoptera > Noctuidae > Acronicta > Acronicta alni. The sequence goes on along the minus strand of OZ043931.1, from coordinate 1,958,383 downwards.
TGCTTAAGGCGCCTACATAGCACGCGGTGGTAATTCGAGCAGAACGTGGACGTTTTAAGTGTTTAGGTTAAATTCCAACTGATGACATATTACCGATGTTACTGCGTCATCGGTTCCGTGTACGATGTGCGTATGTATGAGTGTAGCGTGTGGTTGTGGTGCGCAGACGTTCGGCGTGATCACGATGCGAGTGGACAAGCTGGAGGTCCACGCGGGGGCCGGGGCGGGGGCCGGGGCGGGGGCCGGGGGAGGCAGCGCCGCCGTGTGCGTGCGAGCCTGCGCCTCCACCGCCGCCGCCAACACCAGCGGCGCTCCCTCAGCGCAGCCCAAGCACGCGCCCAACGCGCTCGAGCTCGAGGTGCACAACCTGCTCGTGCTCGACCATCACACCTTCGAAGGTAACAGTACACAGCGGCAATGGCGCCGCATTATATTGTAGCCAGGGCAGATTTATATTTAACTCCCAAAGAAAAAACTAATCTCAACCAGTTACTTAATTAAATTATGTGCAGGTTGTAGGAGTCACATTAAAAATGCGATGTAGATATATAATGTAAACTTGTATAATGAAATAAAAATTTAGTACTTTACAATTTCTGAGAACATGGTGACGGCGCAATATTACCGAATGCAATATGGTGGCCGGTCCTGGCTTAAAAAAAAAGTTAGTTGGTTGACATGAAGTTAATTTTAAACGTCGAGTAACAAAATTACAGTTACAATGCATTTTAAGTATTGAACGGCAGGCGATATTTCCTAATTCCCTTAGACAAAGTACGTGACAGTGGAGGTTTGCGGACGCGGACTGTCACCCCTTAGAGCTTGGCACACGGGGTAGACCCTACGTGCCCTCCCTTACGCCGTCATTGCAGCCCAGCACTGACCAGCGTTTCCAATGACACTAATAAATTCCATATTTATTTTGATGACTTAATTAGGTAGGTACTCATGCGCAAATACCACTATCATATATTATATTAAACAGCGCTCATTCCCCAGTGCTCCACGCCCACCAACTGTCGACGAACGAGTTCGCGATGTCTCTAGTCTCATGCAAACTAGGTGATGACCCTAATCACTACTACGCCGTCGGCACTGCCATACTCAACCCTGAAGAGTCGGAACCCAAACAGGTAAACAATTAATAATAATTTTACTTCATCTACTCGGAATATTATACAAAGAGTTCCTTTCGTTTGCCACATGTACTTCTCAGAATTTGATATTTGTTAGCAACACTACCGGCTGGTTTCTGGCTAGCAATATTCCTTTTTTTTTTCTAATTCCAATGATGCAGTTTTAGTGTCGATCACAATCAGGCCCGAGACTCCTTTGAGTATTTTTCGATTTTCCTTATAGTTACAGAATAGGCCATCCACGGCCACTTGAAAAAATCACCCTGTATGAATTTAGAAATAAATATTATTTTAGTCCATTTTTTTATTTACTTTTTATTTTTGACAACTGCAGCTTTTGTCCGCAGCTGCGGTGGTTTACTAAATTGGTATCTCGGTCAAATTAACCTAAAATAAATCTTTGGACTAAATTTCAAGTTTATAAGCTTTATTTCTAACGTTTCCTGATTACATAAATGTATAAAATATATTTATTTATATATTTCTTCACAGTTTGTCTAATAGTATTCTATATTCTTAATCGTATATTTTCCCTAACAGGGCAGGATCCTATTGTTCCACTGGTCAGAGGGCAAACTAGTTCAAGTAGCGGAGAAAGAAATCAAAGGAGGCTGCTACACACTGGTCGAGTTCAACGGAAAACTACTTGCAACCATTAATAGTACTGTGAGTGTTATACACCTATCATTAAATGGATGTTTCTAATTCGCGATTTGTCAGGCAAAGAACAGAATGAACGGGAGGGCTTAACAAGACTAAATTAATCATAATAATTATACCTAAGGGCAAGTCTTAATATTGTATGGGGAAAAGAAGCAACTATTTGACTGGGTACTCCTACCTCGTGTCATTCTGCCACGACGAAACAAAAATATAGAGAAAGGCGGAAAATAATTCTAAAGTAGTTCTTCTTATCATATCAACGGCCAATGGAAAAAGTAATTGAATGGAAAAATTAAACTTTACTCGCATTTATAACAGATAAATAACGACAGGTATTATGTTATATTGTGAAAATAACTGCATGTTAGAGAATACATTTATTTGTAAATGGTACAGCTGCCAGCAGCTCAAGCTTTCCAAAACTGTCAAATATTCCCAATTGAATATGAACCTTATTATTTTGTATTAAAGTTGAAAATCAATCAAAGATGTTTGACAAATTGTGGTAGCTTGGTGTGCAGGCCTCTGTACAAAGATTTGATTTTGTCTCAAAAAGTTCTTTGATATGTAAGTTAAACCGCTAATAAACATAATATAAACTAATAATATAAAATATTAATAAGCTAATAAATATATAAACTAATCAATATTTCCCAGGTACGTCTTTTCGAATGGACATCAGAAAAGGAATTACGGCTCGAATGCAGTCACTTTAACAATATAGTAGCGTTGTACCTTAAAGTGAAGGGCGACTTTATACTGGTCGGTGACCTCATGCGGTCACTGTCTCTGCTGCAATATAAACAGGTGGGTTTTTTTTATTATTCTGATTTTTTAAAGTGGTACACCCAACAAAAGAGTTTGGTATACAGGTAGCGAACGAAATCTGCCTCTTTACACAAATTCTGATTCAAATAATTACCCGTCAAAGGGTTTGATGTGTAGCAGCTTACAATACCTGCGTTTTGACACATATTGCGTGATCATTATTACAGAATCTTTAACAAAACACAGATGTTTAATTAGCTGTCTGTATACTTAACTCTTTTGTCGACCGTACGTTCTGCTCATGCTCCCCCTCAAGGGGTTCTCGCCTTGTCGCGATAGGGGGGGGCTTAATAACCGTGGATTGAAGGCCCACGGTGAAGCGAAGTAGAACCTCACTCTGCGAAGGTGTTAGTGGTGGTGATTTTAGTCAATATGTTGGCCACCTGGCCGGAGAGCCCAACATAACCGTCCCGCTTCCCCGAGCGGGGCGGCATGCATAAGGAGCACTACCCCACCCGAAAAAAATAAAATAAAGGTTCTGCTCATACTGCAGTCTGCTCATACTGCAGTTCGTCTGGGGTGGTACGGTCAGCAACGAAAGTCGCTGAACAACGCTAAATTTTGAAAACATGACAGCTCCAAACTTGTAAAGAGATATTTTTATTATGAAGGTAAGCTAAATATTTAATGATTATCTATACAATGATTTCGTATAACCTTCACAGGTCAGTAACTTCATATTAAAAAGCGTATTGAAGATTGCAACATGATTAGCGACTTTTGTTGCCGACTGTACTACTGCCGAATATTCTGCAAGCAATAATGTCATCATCATCAACCCATATACTGTCCCACTGTTGGGCACGGGTCTCCTCTCATATTGAGAGGGATTAGGCTATAGTCCACCACGCTGGCCTAGTGCGGGTTGGTAGACTTCTCAAACCGTCGAGAAAAATCTCGAAGGTATGCAGGTTTCCTCACGATGTTTTCTTTCACCGTTTTTAAGCAAGTGATAATTAATTATTAATACGCACATGAATTCGAAAAGTCAGAGGTTTGAACTCGAGACCTTGACTTGGCAGTCCAATGGTCATACCACTAGGCTATCAAGCAATAATATGCTAACTTTATTGTGCTCCGATCTGAAGGGCAATGACAATGCGTGAGTGATACCACAGGTGTTGCTGGCTTCTATAAGCTGCGGATACCGCTTACTATGGACCCGTATGTTTGATTATGAACTAATTTCTATTAAATATCGATGACATATTTTGGTCAAATGTTTTGGCAATACCACTGTGTATCTTTTTGTATTATTTTTTTAACATTTTCCATGCTAAGATTTTTAAAGTTTTTAAGCAAAGGAAAAATTCGACCGCGGTCAGGATTCGAACCTGCGTCTTCTGGTTAGGTACACCAGACGCTATGACCACTAAGCCACCGCGATACCTACCCGCCATGTCGAATTTTGCCTTCGCTTTCTGAATTTACGTCTTTATGGTGACGTCAGTGACACCTATTGAAAAGCAAGTATTTATGCTCCTCAACCGACACAACTTACTTTACAGTTAGTTCAATGTCGAACGATGCCACCTTCACCATAAAGACGTAAATTCAGAAAGCGAAGGCAAAATTCGACATGGCGGGTAGGTATCGCGGGTGTACCTAACCAGAAGACGTAGGTTCGAATCCTGCCCGCTGTCGAATTTTTCCTTTGCTTAAAAACTTTAAATACCACTGTGATCAATAGATGAGTTCACTATTAAATCAAAAAGAAACACACAAAGGTTTTGATGAATACTACAAACATATTTATTTACTAAAAAACATGATTATGTCCCGCTTCTATTCTCGGGCTTAGATTATTCCTCTCCATGAAATCTGCAGGATTAATATAATATTGAAAATTTGTAAGAAGTGTAATGTTTGCAGATGGAGGGTAGTTTCGAGGAGATCGCGCGGGACTACAGTCCCAACTGGATGACGGCCGTCGAGATATTAGACGACGATACGTTCTTAGGCGCTGAAAATAGTTATAACCTCTTCGTTTGTCAAAAAGACAGGTAAGAATCTTGTTCAGTGTGTGGAAACACTGGCATCACGTCGGGTCACCAGTGTGGAGAGGCGAGGTGTATTGCCCCTCCGACGAAAAGGGAGGATCCTCCAACCAGGCGGATGTTGTGCCTGGCGGGCCACGGCCCGACGGTTGGATGTCGGGCGGTTGTATATATGCAACTTTCGTTGCGAATGTTGCTTGCGCGATGCAGGACTTCGTAGTTCTATGTAGCGCGGTAGATGTCGCTACAAGTGTTATCTGTAAATATGATCAGACATTTATTTATACCTACTTCTATTTTTATTTTGTCTACGCACAATAGTAGCACATAAATGTATGATCCCGAACTCCGTTGCACGCAGCAGTGCTTCCGCTGCAGAGGTGACGCAGCACTACTGGTCCCCATATATTGTGCTTAAACGATGAAAGGAAAACATCGTGAGGATGTATATAATGAGTTCGTGTCGCAGTCATTACTTCATTTTCTACAATTATTATATACGAGTACACCTGGGCTACAAGGCCGCTTCCGATAATATGATTCATATAAAAAAAACTGGAACCTACTTTATGTAAATAATTGTATTCTGGGAGTTAAACATTATGACGTAGTGGACACGCCTCAGGAACGTGGCCGACCGGAAACTATTTAGTGGAGATAAATTACACTCGGAACACAAAATATACAAATTTATTGACACTAGGGTTAACAGTTAAAGTAAATGAAGGCAAGAGTAGGATGAGTTAAGCTCAGGGTGGGTTCGGCGAAGGCTTCGAGGCGAGGTCCGACCGGTAGAGGGCGGCACTTAGCTTCGGGAGCTGCAGCGGGAAGAAAGGGGCCCGCGCGTCGTCTGCAAATGTATTTATGGTGATGCGCGGGGTGAGGCTTGAGGCGCTGAGAAGGAGCGGCGAGCGCGGACCATGTCACATATTCCTTACATAACCCCTAGATATCTATTAATTACAGTAACTACTGACGACGCTGTGGAAGTGGTAAAGTTCTGGGCGAATACCATTTAATATTCGTACCATCGACATGAAGAAGGTCTATTAATTATTCTGTTGGTGTGAACGTTAGTCATCCTTGGAGTATGACAACCGGGACTGACGTGCTTCTCTTGTTACGGAGGGGTGTCGATGTGTTAAGAATGTTCACTCATCCCAAACTGGCCGCGACTAGCGCAGCTTAATCTTGCAGATCAGTTGATCAGCGTAGTTATAAAATATACGAGATAAACATTTGCGCACGTTCGATCTCGTGGTAAGTGTCCATACCATGCCATGTTTATATTAAAAGTGTCTCATAACTACGAGAGATAAGGTATCGAGTGTTTCGTTTCCAGTGCGGCGACAACGGACGAGGAGCGGCAGCAGATGTCGTACATGGGACAGTTCCACGTGGGCGACATGGTGAACGTGATGCGCGCCGGCTCGCTCGTCGGACAACACGCCGACACCGCCGCGCCCGTCACCAACCCCGTGCTGCTCGCCACCGTCACCGGCTCCATCTGTCAGTACCACTACCACTACCACTACTACTACTATACACACACACACCACTCACTCATGACACACACACTCACCACTCACTCACACACACACCACTCAATCACACACACACCACTCACTCACGCACACACCACTCACTCATGACACACACACACACTCACCACTCACTCACACACCACTCACTCACACACACACCACCCACTCATACACACACACACTACACTCATATACACTACTACTAATATATCACCAATACAGAATCGTGCAAGCAGCAATGGATTGCATGACACAGCTCTGTAAACACAGTGTGGGCCAGAAGCTAGCCGTCATGTACGATATGACAAAGGTGTTATTAAATTACCTAATGTCTCCTGACATCGAGGTCATTGTAAACTCTCTTGGTCTAATGGAGTATACTACGATGACGACCAAGTCACACACATGTCGGAAAACCTCTTACAGCTTAGAAAACAATAGAAACTAAAACAATACCTAATGAAATTCCAAAGATATGAATTTTAGTGAAAGAAACATCACAGACATGATTCGGAGCTGCGCTCTCTCGTTTGCTACATCGGACACTTGAACCAATTAAGCTCAAGAGGCCTCTGACGTCATAAAACAGACAAATCGAATCCCGCCCTACATATAAATATTAATTAAAATTTCTACGATTGATATTAAAATAACATAAACGATATCGACTCACGCGCTTACTGCAATAGGTTCACTGCAAAACTGACGAGCTCTATTCATTTGTTCTCTTACCCAACAGGTCTAGTCGTACAATTAGCATCAGATCTCTACGAGTTCTTGCACAAGCTTGAAGAGAAGCTAACACACACGATCAAGTCGGTGGGCAAGATCCCACACTCATTCTGGCGCTCGTTCAACACGGACATCAAGACGGAGCCCGCCGAGGGCTTCATAGACGGCGACCTCATCGAGAGCTTCCTAGATCTAAGTAGGGATATGCAGCAAGAGACGGTGCAAGGTTTACAGGTTGGTAGATTTTCAAAGAATCAAACTCATCGACTGCATGAAGATGATGATCATGAGTCTTAGGTTATTGTCTAGAATTAATAATAATAATATTTTTGGGACATCTTTACACAACACCATCTAGTCCCAAACTAAGCAGAGCTTGTACTATGGGTACTAGACAACAGTGGCGTGCGGTTCATAAAGACAAAAAGACACTGCCTACCCTACTTAACTCGATAAAGATTTAAATAAAATCTTGTTCTCTATCTCTTTACGAGTACCTAGGTACTTACTATATAGTTTTACAATTATAATAATTTATCAATAAACATAAAAATCATAAATCAGCTCCATCTATCGAGATGCGGTAGGTAGCAATACGTATAATCTCGATAAAATATTGCTCGCTCGTATCTACAATTCGCATTGCTCTACAGTAGCTCCGCCTCTGGAGTCGGGAAAGACACAAACTATTGCTATCTACATGTTTACATGTGTGCTCTCGTGATGATGCAGATTAAATAGGTGTGCGTTCCTGTTAATACTGGGCACACAATGTCACTAATAAGGCACACAAACGCACAAGGTAGGCAATGGCAATAATGACTTGTTACCCAATATTACTAGAAATAACGACATCTACCGAAGTTTTCCGAACCAAAGTTGGTTGGGTATGTAACTATTTTAAAAAGTATCATTTTTTCATTTGATAGAAAAATGACATTACTTTTTTGTCGTATTATTTTTTATACTCAGTCGCCATTGTTGTTGTTGTTCTTGTTTGTTTGTGAGTTTGTGAGCGAATTAAGTATGGTTGCAGCAGAAGATGCAAAAAAAAACAATTTATTTAAAAGACTAATTAAAACTACAGAATTACAATATTAAAACTTATGTTTAAATTAAGTACTAATTTAGTCGACGATTGACCAAGTAATAATGCTTGCGAAATTCCTGCATGTGGCGTCAATAGTGTCGTCTTCGGCACGTTGTGCTGCATCAGCTTCTAGTTACGCGCAATGTTGTCAAGCGCGATCGAGGTCACTGCTTAACAAGGGATATACTACGACTATGCCTGCGTAACCAGCGATTGATTTATTATTTTAACAGTGATAATAGTGTGAAAAATGAATAATATTCACTCTGAAAGTTGTTCAGGTGGTGTGTGTATAGAGGAAATTAAAAATTATATGTTTTCAAAACTATCTTTCGGTGAAAAAATAACTAAGTGATCGTGGAAGGTCCTCGTAGGTACATCGGATTGGTAATTACAACAAACTAAAGGTAAAGTCAATCGTAAATTCGATACCTACTTATAAAACAATATGATTAAGGTATATTATTGGCTCACAGGATGCATAGACAGCAATAGGTTCTGTTTCCCTTGTCTACTAGGTACCTATTTTCAAACAAATAGACCGATATTCATAAAAAAACGAGCTATCTGAGTAATACTTGAAGCTTCCCATTCCCACACTTTTGTAAAAAACGTATTATAGATTCGTTTAAATTCTCAGATAAAAATCGACATTGATAGACATAACGCGAAAGTCGATCGGAACCGAAATAGGTATTTTTCAGCGGTTTAGGTAGGTTTGCATATGTATTAATTGTCATTGTTTGCTTTTTCGGGGAAACAAGAGCTCGCTTTTCGTAGAAATGACTAATCTGTGTCGTCAGTGAATAAGGGTACCTTTATATTATTTAATAAAACACGGTAAACTTGCTCGCGAATGCTCCTTCTTATCGTTTTGGAAAATAACAGTATCATAATTGCACTAGCTCATTTAGGTACATTACGAGTTTAACAAAGCGGATTCAAAATGACCTAATCTCTAGTGTAGCGTGTGTAAATACCTAGGAACAATATAACTTTTTAGGAAAAGAAAACCGACTCCAAGCATTGTGTGTAAAAAATCGGTCGAGTTGAACTAATATAACACTTAATAACGGATCCACGCGGATGACGTCACAGAGCATCAATTTATTGTATACTAAAAAACCTTCTCCAGAATATAAAAAATAATTTTCTGAAAACCGCATCAAAATCGGTTCAGCCAAACGCGATATGATCGCGGACAAACACACATACATAAGTACACATACAGGTCAAACTGAGAACCTCCTTTTTTTCGAAGTCAGGTTAAATGTAGCAAACCGCTGCCACTTACTTTGTGGTTGTGATGAGTGTGATGGTCAATTAAACACCAGGTGTAAGCGGAAAAAAGCTTATAATTTTCTCTGCCTACCCCATCTAAAAACTCTGTGCACGTCACTGCTAGACAATACATACTTATAATAATAATAATATATATAATAATATTTTTGGGACATTTTACACAACACCATCTAGTCCCAAACTGAGCAGAGCTTGTACTATGGGTACTAGACAATGGATATAATACATAATATACTTTTTTTTTTTGTAAATACATACTTATAATACATAAGAAACACCCAGACAAACACAAATACTCATGTTTTATCCACACAAATATTTGTGTCCTGTGGGAATCGAACCCACATTATCCTGTTAACAAGCTCGACAACTATACTAATATTATAAAGCTGAACAGTGTTTGGTTGAACGCGCTAATCTCAGGCTGATTTTAGTCTCACGCTCACCGTCAGCGCTCATAGCTCAGCGCGTAGTTTGTCAGCGTTGAGGCTCAGCGTGGCTCGTTTTAGTATCGTACTGACCGCCTTACTGTACAGACGACGACTAAAATGCGGAGTGTATTAATTATTGCTGCTTTGTACTATCTATTCCAAAAAAATAAAAAACGGCGGCGACGAAGACTCCATGTTCATCCATTAATTGAGCAGAGAGCCGTTGCAGGAGACTTTGTCTTGTTATATGGCAGTTTGAGGGTTGACGAAAGTAAATTCTTTAATTACTTACTTTCGAATGTCAACTAGAACTTTTGACGAATTACTGGCAAAGATACAGGATACAAGAACGCTCACTGAACGCAGAGGCGCTCGTGCGATCGTCAGCGCCGACAGCTACGCGAGGCCGAGGCGCTCGTGCGTACGGCCGCGTAGCTGTCAGCGCTGACCACCGTGCGCGCTGATAGCAACGCGTCATTCAAAAACGCTTCCTAGAAGTTCATATATCTCGGACATCAGCGCTGACGGTACGCGTGCCGTCGGCGTAAGACTAAAATCAGCCTCAGGGTCTACTGGTTCTTTTTGTATTGGATAGTCAATTTCGAGCAAGGTTAGGCTATATAACATTGTTACAACCCCTAGGAACCGAGAAAAAAGGAAAAAAGACAGGTGACACCGCGGGGGTAGCTAGTTTACTATAATATCGTTTGGAGATATATTCGAATGATTTTAATTTTATAAATAAGTAATAATAAAACGGTGAAGGAAAACATCGTGAGGAAACCTGCATGCCTGAGATATTTTCTCGAAGGTGTTTGAAGTCTGCCAATCCGCACTAGGCCAGCGAGGTGGACTATAGCCTAATCCCTCTTATTCTGAGAGGAGACCCGTGCCCAGCAGTGGGACAGTATATGGATTGATGATGATGAACCCAGATAATTATGATACAATTAAATATATAAAAGTTAAGTTTCTGTATTTCTTTTTTTTTTTTAAGTTTGTTTCTTTTGTAAGTTATATAACTGCAACTCAAAAATTATTATTATTACAACAAAAATAAACATATTGTACAGACGCCAGCAGGTCAAGGTATCCAAATCTGACAAAATTTCCCAATTGAATATGAACCTTACTGTTTTGTTTTAAAGTTCAAAATCAATTAAAGAAATTTGACAGATTGTGGTAGCTTGATGAGCTGGCCTCTGTACAATGATATCGAAGTAATAATTATGGCCTCTCGGCCTAATGTTACAGCACCAAATATTTAATCATAATAATATTGCAGTACTTATTTTCAAAAAATTTGTTTATAAAATAAAATGTCTTTCAGATCGACGACGGCGGCGGGATGATGCGCGATGCGACGGTAGACGACCTAATCAAGATTGTAGAAGACCTTACCAGAATACACTAGACTTCCCGTGATTGTGTATTATTAGTTCGTATGGCAGATTTATTAAATACTTTATGTACTTCCTATCATTATTTGATTCTGGGGATAATTCCAAAATTGGACATACCCTGATTGTAGCGAAGTAAACAAACCAGACACCGAGGCAGTGTTGTTATTCTCAAAATGAAAATTGTTGTATTTATGAAAAAATATATGAAATTGCCGTAAAACAACAATCATGCTCGAAAAACGTTTAAATTGTAAACTTGCTGTAAAATACTGTGGAAGTGCCATAAAAATGCCTGAAATTCCGTATATTACGGTAATTGCCGTATCGACAACAACACTGCACCGAGGACAAAACATCTTACGACGACGTAGGAATTATATAACATTAGAAGGAGTGTCTCCATTCTAATTCCCTAGCTCAGTAGAAGAACGCAATTGGCTAAGAATTCTTGAATATGCTTTCAGATCTGCTTGTCATAGGCAACCAGGCATTCTGACGCTGACACGAAGGGCCCCACTGGATGGAAGCCGAATGCTCTTTCCATTCTTACGGCGCATAAAAAAAATAAGTAAATATTTTCGATTATTCAACAAGCTAAGTTTACATCGGTCGTTGCTATCGCACATGGGACCGCCTTAGAACCAAGTAATGGTGGCGTATTGCATTGGGAAAGGGGTCAAAATGAAATACGCAATTCCGTTCCAAGATTTAATCACAGAAAGGCATTACAATCACAGTTATTATGTACCAATATTTATACCATAAATAATCACAAAACAGATACCGGACCAATATATAAATATATTTATTTACGTACAAGCAAATCCTGTTTTTAGTCACTTCTGACAACATTAATGTACTGCTCTTGAACTCACACAGGAATGGACGACTGTACTTCAGTCCGAAGCTGAAATGTGACGAATGCCGTCAAAATCAGACATTATACAGCCTTATTTTTTATATACTGTAATAACTCTCTATCGTAACTCGCTCTATCGTAACCGGGAAACAGTCAACTATTTTTTTTTTACGAAATGCCTTATGGGCTTTTATTCTTGTTAAGAAAACTACTCCTCATAAGTGTTTGTAACGACATGTGATAATGATGCAATTAAGTAAGATAAGACCTCAATTTCTTTTTTACAATAATAAAATACCCTAACAATAATAAAATCATATTGTCATTTAAAAAATATACCATTGATAATATAAATTATTAAAATAAAATTCATTTAAACCTTACGTACACAAACTTTTTTCTTAACATTCTGTAATCTATATTCCTGACGGAAAATCTCTACCAAGTGCATTTTCAAGATATTTTAAAGTGATTTCGCTATTGGGACTGACAAGATGTGATGCAAAGAAAAGCTGGAAGGATTGTGCGAACTATGATAAACAGTAAAGATTGAGATGAGATCGGCATAATGTTGATAATTAGCCATCGCGCAACTGTGTCGCTACTGTCGCGCGATTGTTGCGCTACAAACTGTCGCTCAAAAGTAAGAGACAAAATTATGGCCGGTCAGGGATGGAATGGCTTTTTTGGTCAAAAATAGTATCCTAACGTCCTAACTATCGATTAGGAGCACCGTAGACTTCTAGAATGTTGTGATATAATGAACATAAATTTCATAATTAATACGCTGACATTTTAATCAGTGTTATACTCACACGCGTGTCGTGATTTTCCGACTAGATACGGACTCGAACCGGGTTCTTTATAGGTTGATATTGATTAAACTCACTGCGTATATAGAAATATAGATCCGAGTGAAACGATACCAGTCGTTCTATTGTATTATACAAAAAACGTATAATTTGTATGATTATTTACAATCTACATACCATCAAGGTAGATGTTTACACTTACAATTCGCCGTATTTTAAGGTCCTATTTCATAGGGGGCGATATTTGCAAACGTGATGGTTTACAACGGGTAAATCATGATTTTAAGAGTTCTCCCCAACTCGCTATAATTAAATCTATTGAAAAAAGAATAATAATAACTCGCTATAATTATTCACATTGCGAAGGCCAAATTCGACATGACAGGTAGGTATCGCGGTGGCTTAGTGGTCATAGCGTCTGGTGTACCTAACCAGAAGACGCAGGTTCGAATCCTGCCCACGGTCGAATTTTTCCTTTGCTTAATAATTTTAAATCTATTGATTTATAATAATTCAATTACTAATTTTCATACAAATAGTACAGAGGCCAGCACATCAGGTCATCCGCTACTCCAATCTGTCAAATTTCTTTGATATATTTTCAATTGTAAAATAAAGTGATAAGGTGCATGTTCAATTGGGAAAATTTGACAGTTTTGGATAAGTTGACCTGCTGGCGTCTGTGCCTGTAATTACTATAATATTTACCACCCACAATAATTATGACCCAGGCCGTTTTTTTTAATGTGTCTCAGAATAGCACCGACTACTTATGATCAACTCTAGCAAGGCCGATAAAGAAAATCGTAATGTATCACGGAGTTTACAGCTTATAAGAGGTTTTGTCTTTTCATAGTACAATTTGTTATTCGTAGTTTAATAAAGACTTATTCACTAATAAAACTTATTCTACGTGGAAGCAACACACTAAAGGAAGAAGTGATTATCTAATTAACACTAATTCGTTTACGGAAACAGAAATAACTTTGCAAATTGCTTACTTATGACGTGAGAAGTACCTAACCTTAAAGGCGAACACGTACCCAAATTAAGCTACACATTTCCAGTAAAGTTGACCTCGCATGACCAGCTTATACTGAACTCAGATAAGAATTTATAATTTTTTCCTACGGGTACTTACTACATTCTCAATAAACAAAAAATACTGAAAATCATAAATCAGCTCATGCAGTCGTATCGTTATGGTATCATTATGTATCATCTCGATACAGTATTGCTCGTTCGTACAATTTAATGCAACTTCATGCCTATAGCATTGCCCATTGGGCACTCCTTATTCCGTAGCAATAACGGTGATTTTTGTAGTGCACCTGTCTAGTTAAATTGTGTGCTTGTCCGCGCTAAACCTTCACACATCGAGCCTAGTGAGTCGACAGTTAAAATCAGGCACCATTTTGGTTACCCGTTGAAAGGGGGTTTTTACAAAGTACCCAATTCATAGGGGTTACACTTTTTAACGGTAAGCCGCTGCAATGGGTTACCTCTTCAAAACCCTTTAATTTGGGTTACCTGTTTAAATTCTTACCCAAAGTACCCAATTCATAGGGGTTATACTATTAAACGGTAAGCCGTTCCGAACGGGTTACCCCTTCAACCACTGTAACAGGGTAACACTTTCCGAGTCCAAACACTAATTTGATCTCTAGTAACCTAGCTAGCACGTGTTAGTTGCCACTTGCTCTGAGCTAAATAGAACACAGCGACTCGATAAATACGGGACTATGGTTATCAATCTCTGTTCATCCATTCTCTCTACATCATGATCAAACCATCATAATATAGCTTCTATACATTTTTTTATTGTTATTGTGTACCTACTTAATTACCTAAATTTAATTACCTACAAAATAGAGCACTCAATATTAAACGATATAGGTAGGGCACTGCGTGATCAAGCCTTATGAACGAACCTACTTAGTAATACAATTCTAGATGTTTGCAAGAGAAATTTCTATATTTTATAGTCTCCTCACCCTACCTAACAACGTAAATTATGATGATAACCATACGGTAACCCTGAAAATCCTATCAAGAGGATAACCCCTTCAATTGGATACCTTAAAGGAAAGGGTAACCCCTTCCACTGGCTAACATATTGAAAGGGTTACCCTTTCATTTGTGTTAGGAAAAGGTTGCAGGAACGAAGAGGTAACATCATCCATACGGTAACCGAATCAACGGGTAACTCCCTCAATTGAATTAACTCATAAAGGGGGTTGTACGGTCCCTGGTTAAAATCATGATAATTTTAGACCGTCCAAAGCGTTCGGACCTGCAGACATGACCGCGTTCAGATTTGTGCTTGATTTTTTTGTTATTCTCGGTAAAGTTGAAAATGCACAGATTCTGAATAAATGTATAGTTATAGAATATTGTGCTCCGAATCATCTTTAATTCTGTAGGCATAGTAGGTATTCTGAAGGCTATACAAATATTTCTAGAACCTACAGAAATATTAAGATTTTATCGTCTACGTACGAACGGCTAAGAAATACAAAACCATATTTTCTTAAAGATAAGTGACGGTAATCAACAAAGTTATTTCTATTTTCATACAATTCAATTATATACTTAACTAATGTGTTATCTAAGCAAAGCGACAAATTATCTAATAAATGATAACCTAGCGACATTTTAGATATTATCAACAATATTGGTGTTTACAAACTTTTCATTTCACTCTTATTCCTAAGACATAAGATTGAAATTTAGTCAAACACCAACTTCTTTACCGTACACGTATGATTTGAGACGCGGTGGAATAACGAACTAAATTGAAATGTACCGAAATTAACATTTATCTTTGCAACCAGCGACACTATAAAATGTGAAGATAAACTGGACACTACACAAGTATGAACACTTAGTCCGAACAATTGACTTACTTCCTAGTTTTAAAGATAGTTATACTCTGCGTCTGATTGTCAAGAATTACTAAAATTATACACTACTAAAATAAATAATGTACATACATGTCGCGAAAAATCCATCGTCTTGTACAATTTTGCATTCACCACAGTACCTCTCAAATGACCTGACTTGACAGAAAACAGATGTTAATAAATAGGTCATCAATTACTGTCAAAATATTTACGATATCAGTTTCATACATTTAAAAAACTATTAATCGATATTTTTTCCTATATAAATCTCGAAAAGAAAAATACATCACCCCAGATAAATTCCTGTACACACAATTACTGTACAGCTTCATACCAAGCTATACATTTCCTGTATAAGCCAACCTAGTTTTATTTAAGCTTTCTCTACAATAATAGGTCAGTTTAAATAACATAAACATAACCACGGTAAAATGGGGTGAATAATACATATTCACCCCATTTGACCGGCAGGGGTGAATTGGGACAAAACTTTGAAAGGGATTTTAAAGGTATAATTATTAAAATGTTCGTGCCAACAGGGTCTTCCAATGGTTTATTATAGTTTAGGAATAATATAGAGTCCCTTTTTCCAACAAACCATAATAATTCAAGCTGAAATTACCCTTTCAAAGTTTTGTCCTGATTCATCCCTGCAACTATTCACCCCATTTGACTGTATGTTTTATAAGTTGACCAAAAGCATACCCTTTCAAAGTTTTGTCCTGATTCATCCCTGCAACTATTCATCCCATTTGACTGTATGTTTTATAAGTTGACCAAAAGGTCAGCTTATAGTGGAATCATATAGCTTGTTATGTAGCCTTTAGTTTAAAACTTTACATATTTTCTATACTATAGAATTTATCTTTATTTCCTTAGAACTTTGTCAACAACTCCAATACCGTTAAAAAGAATCGTGTTGTTAATGATATTGTTTTAAATTGACCTACTTTCTGTACTTATCCGCCTTGTGTCGTAAAAACCACATAAGCGCAAACAGACACGACGGCGGGCTGTTCAGGGGTCCTGGGCTGGCTATCCATTTCTCTACCTCAGGAATTGTCTTTTCTACAACCTCAATTATTTCATCTTCGACGCCACCACCTAAAAATATAAATAAAAATTGTAAATCTCAATCTGTATAGGTATCCTATTGATGATTATAAATGCGAAAGTAACTCTTAATAATAATACTAATACTCGTTATCTGTCTATCTGTTACGCTTTCACGCCTAAATCCCGAACCGGTTTGAATGAAATTTGGTACAGACCTTGGAGAAGGATATACCTTTAGCTACATAGTTTGTTTGTTATATTTTACAAGTTAATGTACACCTGCCTCATTAGTCTAGTCGTAAGTGCGACTGATAAGCTTGAGGTACTGAGTTTGATTCGTAAGTTGAACAGTGTTGTTGAATTTTTCTATGAAATTCTCAGTAGCAGCTTGGATTTGTGCGCGGTAATGTCAATAGGCCTAATCCTTCGGGAATACAGGCGTGATGGTATATTATTTTACATGTGCGCGTGAAGTAGTTGTAAATAAACTTTAAAAAGATTACAGTTTGCCCTTTGGAACGCATTCCGTCGCAATACCGGTGATTTTTGTACTGCAACTATCTTGTTGTTTTGTCTTTAAAACTTACAGAATTCTTAATTATAAAATGCAAAAATTAAGGAGAGACCAATTCCCTTCATAAGATCATATCAGTTAAACGGCGGGGAATGGCTTAAACATAAAAAAAATACCCTATTAACATTCCAATAGAGTAGAGAATAAATCGCAAATAATCATCTGCTCGCTGTTAATTGGTTTGGAGGTTTCAAAGGTGTCAACGTGCAACAAACGACTGGCACCTGGTTACATATACACTTATGTACATAATACCTAATATACTAAAAGCGAGATATATTCGTACACTTGAACAAGCAAACACCAACAGTATCGTAAGTAAATTGTATAAAAATCGCTTTTCGCGTCTATCATGATGTATCCCGCTTTCTTCTTCTAAACCACGTAACGGATTTTGATTCGGTTTGCCACCATTTGGATAATTTATTCTGGAAGTTTTATATCTATAGAACATTATCATTATATTTGTATAGTAGATACATTTTCATATTTTGTAATTAAAAAAAAGTACTATTTTGGGGCGCTTACATGGCTTTTCTCTAATAGTAGAAGTGTTGTCTTAGGAAAGTCTGACACTATCATTTACTAAATTTTAAATTTATCACAAATAATAAGTCTTTTAGGTGAGGTCGTAATATACGTTCGCAGTTGATGGCTACGCTAGTAGCTATGCTTGTATACTAGAAGGCACCTAGACGAGCACGATGTAGGCGCAGTCCGTGCTAAGCTCCAAGTGGCGACACTGTACACAGTAGTCTCACGGAGAGCTACTTTTACTTATTATGGCACGGAAATTAGGAAATGATTTCTTGTTGATTGAAATAAAATCTCATTGTATTTTTTTGGTGTATCACTCACTAGGCACCCAGATTGGCTGTTAGCATTAAGCGAGGCTCCTATTGTGAATGTAATTTGCTCACCTTTCCCTTTCTTCATTTCATCGGTGACCTCGCAGTAAAACATTGTCTGAAGAGAGCCCTGAACGCCAACGCCGGCCCTGCGTGCAAAATTCTAGGTATTAGTTTATTTTTATTGAGATAATATACATTGGACATCGAATCTTATTCAGCTTCCCATTTTTTGTATGTTGCCCTAAAATGTGCAACGTGGGTTACAAATACATCATATACACAAACAGACTCGGAACTACGGGGATCGAACCCACGAACCGAACTACCTCACTGGTCGAGAGAAAAGGCCAGTGATCCAGTGTCGAGAACATTAAAAGCAATAACAGCACCCGGCAAATTCTAGAACTTGCTCGAGTTACCCAGTGAATCCTACAGTATTACAAGAGCAGTACATATTCTTTATTATATAAGTAAGTTTATTATTAAGTAAATAAGTTTGTTTGAATTGTGTGCTCCAAAGTAGCTACTGAATAACGATTTCGATGAAATAGATTTTTCGTGTGTTGTGTTTACTTTGTGCGAGAAAACACAGATAGAATGACTTCTCCCTAAATGGTACCTAGTCAGATCGATTTTTCGAGATCAATCGAAGCAACACACTTGACTTGCCCAAAAATAGATCTAGTTAGAAGTTTCACAATCTATACCAAAAAATCACACACATACTAACCTGTAGGAAGTGACTTTGAACAGTTCTTTGAGCGGTACATCGTACCCGCATTCTTCTAAGACTTCTTCCTTGGCTATCTCCTGTAGTGACTTGTTCTTGTCAACGATACCGGCACACATCTCCAGTGTAATGCCCAGTGAGGCTGGGTACTTGATAGTATCTATTTCATCCTCTTCCCGGTCGTTTGGATCAATGCAGTTGTAGTACACCGCTGGGAATCAAATCATTATTATTTTATAAAACTTACTTAGTTTTGCTTATATGTTATTACACACCTACGCCAATTATTGTTCTACTCGTCATCAGAGTAGAGTTCATTTTCTGATTGTCTAGGACTTTGGACAACTAGTAACTACAGTACTGTAGGGATTGGTACAAGGCGACTGTAGAGGTCGCCTGTTAAGGAATAGTTCGAGTGAAGAAATAGGTAGGTTAATGTTTGTTTATTCTGATGGATTTCAAAGTATTATCCATGTTAGTGGGCGTGATGTAGAGATTGCATTAACGCATGACGTATCTATATTTAAACTAATATTATAGAGGTAAAGTTTGTGAGGTTCTAG
The DNA here is from genome assembly GCA_964056405.1 of Acronicta alni. Taxonomy (NCBI): domain Eukaryota; kingdom Metazoa; phylum Arthropoda; class Insecta; order Lepidoptera; family Noctuidae; genus Acronicta; species Acronicta alni. Next base: position 1,938,909 of record OZ043931.1, on the reverse strand, counting down.
TGGGTAATCTCTGGATCTACTGAACTGATTTTAAATATTTATTTATGTATAATATATGCATGTTATTAGGTAGTACAGATGCCAGCAGGTCAAGCTATTCAAAACTGTCAAATTTTCCCAATTGAATATGAACCTTATTATTTTATATTAAAGTTGAAAATCAAAGAAATTTGACAGATTGTGGTATGAGTTCCTTTGGCTTTTGAGCAAGACGGTGGCTGTTAAAATAGTAGATCGCGATGTGTTTCAGGCCTAGGTAGTTTCATAGTGTATTGTGTACCCACAGTTGGGGCTACTATTGAGAATTTCATAGAAAACCCTGTACTAATTAGTTTGACCTGGGAATTGAACACAATACCTCATGCTCGCAGCCACACTTGCGACCATTAGACCAATGAGCTGCCTCATGAATGCTCATGATGGTTGCAAGTCACTGACAAAAATGTAATATAGATTACAATAAAATTAAGGATCTACAATTTACAAAATCTTACATGTTATAAAATATCTCACCAGGTCTAAAATGCCTGCTTAGTACAATCTTCCTTCTAGACACATTGAATATTAAGACAAACACAGAATCCGGCACTACCATCATATCGCAGACATTTCTGGTATCATTCAGTGTGTAGTTAAAACGAAATGGTCTCACTCGAGACGCAGAGGGCATGTCTGTCACAAAGACATCGCCTATAATCATATTATCCATCGTAAAATACTTATCATAAACTGCAGGTATATGGGTTAGAGATACACATGGACAGTAGCTGTTCAATCCAGAAGTGTACTAGACTTATAATTATGGGATTATTGTTATAAACAGAATCAGTTAGTTTCATTCAGAATTTAGATAGACGTAATTTAAACCACTTGAAATAAATTTTGTGTTTAATTTTATAATTTTCTAAATCTATTGTCAGTGTCACATTGACAAATTTATATGCATTTACTAATGTTCTAATGAGAACTTGTAAAGAGTATTTATTGTATACTCATGAGTTTATACTTTGAACCATAAGCATTGCTGGAATTCGAGTTTTTGATAAGAGTGAAGAAATTATAAAAATATTTTTTTGCTCCAATGCTGTCAATATTATTATGCTAAATTGAAATGCTAAAAATCAATACACATATAGTACAACACGAAGTTGCTTCCTTCTTATGCCGAGATCTTTTATACCATGCAATTGATTTTAATGCAGTATTCACAAGCATTTACTATTTTTGGCAGTTGCTTGTAAAATACCGATATATTCTGAATATTGAATCAGCTGCATCTGGTTAAACTGGAAAGCCATTCAGTTGTAAACATACATATTTGGGCTTATTATGGCTAGGATGAGGAGAATTTCTATGAACAGTGTAAAAATTGTTCTCAGTATCTAGAGGAGATATCTCATAGATAGACCATCACCATTTAAATTATAAATACACAATAAACCTCTAAATTCCTACATTGGTGTAGTGGTCGCTAGTGTGACTGCTGACTGTTAGCATAAGCTCTATTTATAAGTAGAGCCATGTTGGACACAATAGAAATATAAATGTTTTGAAAAGCTGTTATTTTATAACATATCTTTGTTAATGGGCTTGGCATTTGCAACGGCAACCAAATGGCAATGACAACCATTTTTTGTTTATGGGGTAAAATCTACAAAAGGCTACCGGTCTACAGGACTTTAACCAGGGAGTTTGGGATTCTTACCCACTAAAATCACCCAATGTCAAAAATATATCTAAGTATATCGCTCCCTATTACGTGGCACCTAAACATACCAGCTCCAACATGTGTTGGATGTACTGTCTGTCCCCATATTCTAGAAACAATCTTATCTTGAGACTAGAAATAGTAGAAGTACCAACAAATAACTCACCGGGTCGGAACTGTTTTACGAACACTAACACATTCCTTGTCACGTTGAAGACGATGATGGCGACACTGTCGTGGACCCCCAGCATGTCCCAGTTCTTCTCCTTGCCGCCCTGAGTGTAGTTGAAACGGAAAGGCCTCACATAAGGCGAATCCGGCAAAGGAGTCATGTACACTTTGGATAGATCTTCCATCGTCAAAGCCTTTTTTACGATTAGTTCGGTAACAATAACTGAAAGAATATCTTTAGATACGTGAAGTACTGGTTATGTTGCTGTTTCTTTAACTTTGCGTGAACAAACTAAGTTTTACAATAAAAATCGATTTGAAGTAGAAGGAAATAACTCAGAATCAGTATTATCCTAGCCGTCTCCGAAGCCTCGAGCTGTCAAACGAACTGAACTAAAATGAAAATATGAAACTGACGTTTTCTGGACAAATCAACAAACCGACAATGACAATGACAATCATTATTGACAATACGGATTGCAATTGCCACTATCCAAATTATTTCAAATCAATCAAATAGAGAATTCGAGATGACGGGTGAAAATTTTAATGAGCAATGAGAAGATTAATATTTTATGCTGGATATGTTTAGCTTGAGGTGTGTATGTATAAAATGTTAGTTGAAGTACTTCAAATTCTACACACTAGTTCAGATTGTTCTTGCTAGGTGGTTAGCCCCTCGTTGCATCACTTGATACAATACATTTCTAGTCTTTTCACACTCACTTTCCGATGCACAGCAATCGCTATTTATTGTCATTCTGCAATAACAGACTAAAGTTTTCTAATCCCTTCACTAGTTCATTTTTGCTTTGTTGAAACAACGCACTATTACAAGTAGGCACTTTATTACTCCTATTTGCAGATTAAGGATAGGGCATTGTAAATTTCCTTCCCACCTGTTTAGATTAAAATTATTAGATAACACTGTTTGTAAATATTGTAATTAATATATCTGTGATCTTGAACATATCTTCTTTTCTTGTACAAAATTCAATCTTCAACGTTGATTACTAATAAATAATTGTATAGAAATTTTAGGAAATGTCCCATGCTGTCCCATGTAATGTACAGGAGTTACTAAAAAACCCGCAATTGTATCATACAATATATGATTTTGTTTCGTGTACAGTAGGGGATTTGTAAATATTTCATATTGTTTGTTATTTATTTTATATTATATTATTCTTTCTAGTTCTAAAAATTGTGCTCTAATTTACTATAATTAATAATGTTTTTTTGTATCGATTTAGGCTGATAGCTTTGTGCCTTCCAAATAAATTTAAAAAAAAATTGCTTTGTTGAGTTTTGTTTGACGTTTTAAATGTGGCCTTTCCGGGGAAATAAACATAGACCTGTTATTTTTATTCAATGGAATTCCGATTTTTAAAGAGTTTAAAACAATTTAAAATTGAACTAATAAGTTCATTTTTTTACTTTACATAAGTAGATTTATTCAAGTGCGAATGGATAAGTGTTAATATGCTTTAAAAATGGCTCGACAAGATAAAGGCTCTAAATCGGGCTTTGTGATCAAGCTTACAAACGAAACAGCGCAAAAATTGGCCAAAGAAGAACAACAGGCTAAAAATCAGCTAGAAGGAGCGGCGAGTAATTATGCTGAAAATGCAGGATTAATAATTAAAGATAATAAAACAGATGAATCGATTTCATCTGAAACTATCGTCAAAGAAAGAGCATTTAAAGAGGTTAGTAATTCCTTTGAAATTAGCAAAAAGAATTCAGATTCACACCATCCCGAAGTGAAGGTAGAGTCGGCTAAAACAGATCGAGCTGATACAGATAAGAAAAAGGATGATTCTGAGGATTCTTCAACATGGGGTGACTACGCACCATACATTACTTATGAAGGAGAAGAAGCTATATATACTGACCCTTCAACTGGTCAAAAATATACTTGGGACAAAGAAACTAATTCCTGGACTTTGAAACCTAACCAAGATGTTCCTGGAAGAGAGTACAGCTATGAGGATGATACACACATATACACAGAAGCTGATGGATCCAAATTCTTCTGGGATATAGAAAAGAAAGCTTGGATACCCAAGGTTGATGATGATTTTTTAGCCTTATATCAAATGTCATATGGATTCATTGATAACAAAGCTGAAGAAAAAGACAAAAGTAAGGATGAGGATATAAAGAAAACTCTGAAGAAAACAGAGCCCTCTGCAGGTGTCAAGCGGAAAAATGAACCGCAGTGGTTCCAACCCGCAGAGGAGACAAACACTAAAGTCTATGTATCAAATCTGCCCCAAGACTTAACTGAAGAAGAATTTGTAAATTTTATGCAAAAATGTGGCCTTGTTGAGCGTGATCCTGCCAACCAAAAGATGAAAGTCAAATTATATATGGATAAAGAACATAACTGTTTCAAAGGTGATGCACTCTGTACATACATCAAAGTAGAATCTGTTGACTTAGCACTAAAACTACTTGATGGTAGTGAACTAAAAGGTAACAAAATTAAAGTGGAAAGGGCATCCTTCCAAATGAAAGGTGATTATAACCCTGCTCTAAAACCAAAGAAGAAAAAGAAAAAGGAATTGGAAAAAATCAAGAAGATGCAGCAAAAGTTGTTTGATTGGAGACCAGAAAAGTTTATAGGAGAAAGATCAAAACATGAAAGAATTGTAATAGTTAAAAATTTATTTCATCCAACTGACTTTGATCAAGAGGTCCAGTTGATACTGGATTATCAACAGGACCTGAGAGAGGAGTGCGCAAAGTGTGGGGAAGTGAGAAAAGTGGTAATTTATGATAGACATCCTGAGGGTGTAGCCCAAATTACTATGAAAGACCCGGAAATGGCTGATGCAGTGGTTCAACTTATCAATGGGAGGTGGTTTGGTAAGAGACAGATCACTGCTGAAATATTCGATGGTAGGACAAAGTACAGGATTGCTGAAACAGATTCAGAAATCAGCAAGAGGATAAACAAATGGGATCAATTTTTAGAAGGCAAAGAAGGTGAGGAGGCCAACAAGAATAGTTCAAAAGATGCAGCTGATGGCAACAAGGAACAAAGTGTCAATGAGGTTGCAATAATTAATACTACAGTTGTACAGGATGATGTAGCCTTGGATAAAACTGATAAGGTTGTAGATTTTGTTAAAAATGCTGAGGTTTTAGATAAAAGTGAATAAATTGTAAGGTGTATTATATAATATACAAATTTTATTTATGTAAGTGAAGTAATAAATAATTACAAAAATCCATTATGTGAATTAATTTTTATTTTTACCCTGAATAAAATGTGCTTCAGAAATAACTATTTACTAATACTATTATTCAGAGCAAGTTGCATAGTACACACAATATTGTAGACTCTTTAATGAAAACCCTCTTTGAAATGAGCAAGTGTGGCAAAATTATTTATTTTGATGTCAATAAGTCCTTTTCTCACTTAAAGGGAATCATGTTCCACCTTCGACCTCGTCGTCGCATACTATAAGGTGATTAGGTGAGATAGGTCAAACGCAAGACCATCAACAATAAAAAAAACATTCTTCCCTACAATTATTATTGTGAGAAAAACGCAATAAAAGTGAGATAATGAGTTGACTATGGTAATTTTATAGATTAATGTTATAATAGTTAGCTCTTATCTAGATAAATTCACTCTATATTTATTATAATAACACTTTTAGAGAGCAATATTGTATGTAGTTGTAATAGTGTTGGCAATTTACAATGTTGTCTACCTACCACCCTAGACACAATTATATGACTATGGTAATTTCTGGGAGTGGGAAGGTCAGAAGTTAGCCTTTGCATCTGCCAAATTTAATTAAAAAATAATCCATACCATAAACAACAAGCCGTCATGTTGTCTTGTCTGACACCTGACTTTTTAGTTGCATACACAAATTTATTTAATTCGACGTTTTGTAATCAAAAAGGTTCACGCTAACGCTTCTGAGCCGAAAGACGGATGAAGAAAGTTTACAGCAGTTTAATATTCTATAATGGGAGTTGTGTACAAACCATTGAATACGCGTCTATACTTAGAGTGAGGTGTCACGTCTAATCGGGGCTTCTCTAGCGGCTGACTCCATGAATAATAACAGGATAATATGATAACATGGCTGTGCAATCGGACTCTGGAGGGAAGGACGACGTGAAGACTCAGTTCGTGACGCGGGAGGGCACATATCGCTTGATGACTCTGTCCGAGTATTCCAGGCCTAATCGCGTTGGTTATACGAGTGGCTCTGGGTCTTCGCATGTGCGCGTGTCGCTGGTCAGCCTACCGCCGGGGCCCGGAGGTGGAGCGCCAGGCTCCGACGGTCAGGGCTCTGACGATAGGATATGCTTTAACCATGGAAAAGAACTTTATGTTTATGTGTATAGAGGTGTTAAAAAGGTAAAGTAATTTGTGGTTACTCTCGAACACCTATGCTTTAATCTGGTGCTAAACTTCCTTAAGTAATATATGAAAGTGTTATAAAAGTAATTCTTTTGCATTTCATTAGTTCCAATTGACCGATAATATGAGTAATGTCTCTCTCTCATCCCTTACTGACAGAAACACTTATTATCAAATTCACAAATTTTCAATCAAACGTTTTTGTCTTTATATTTATAATATTGAGGGATGGATTCAAAGTGCCATCCACACATTACCAGGAATCCATAAAATCAGCACAACCTCAAATCTAAAAAAGGAATCCCTTGAGGTTCATGGTTAATTGTCATCATTATAGCTGATTTAATATTTAAAACAATGGATTGTTTTAATGAGGATACAATGTTTATTTAGTACCTATTTTTATTAAGTATACAACCGTAGAGATTTATTTTGGAGGAGGTACTTATTCAGTAGAAAGTTGTAAACTGTGATTCAGATTTTATCAGAAGATGTAAAAGGGAAGCTTATGCTCTGCAGTGGGTCAATAAAAGCTATGAATGATGATGTTGTCCCCAAAACCAAAAAATATGCTGCCAATTATTTCTAAAGACTTGTGGTTTAGAAGACCTAAGCCCATAAATACACTTTTGCAGTTGTATCATACAATACTGGTAATAAATTGAGTGTATGCAATAATAAAAATTTGTTTCCTGTAAACTAATGATGTTTATCATCAACCCATAAAATAAATCCCTACAGGGTCTATGATTGATAACATAAACTGTATAACACCTGCTAACATTGTGGAGAAAATGAATTCACACACCATTGTGAAAAATCTCTTTATGCATGGAGGTTTCCTCACAATGTTTTCCTTCTTGAGTGATAATAAATCTAATATATAAAATTCTCATGTCACAGTTTTCGTTGCCATACTCCTCCGAAACGGCTTGACCGATTTTGATGAAATTTTTTGTGCTTATCGGGGAGGTCTGAGAATAGGCCAACATCTATTTTTCATACCCCTAAATTTCTTTTTTTATGGCAAGACAACGTTTGCGGAGTCAGCTAGTTATGTAATAAGTTTAGTATGCAATAATAAAAGCTTAAAATCAAATCTCCTTCCTTCTTTCCTTAAATTTATATTTTTGATGTTGCTAATTAATTGTGATTTTGAATTTTTATTTTTACACTTTGTTTGCAGGCGGCAGATCTCACAAAGCCAGTTGACAAGAAGATGTACAAAGGCACCAACCCAACCTGTCATGACTTCAACACCGTCACGATGACACCAGAAAGTGTTTCGCTAGTTATAGGATTTTCTACCGGCCAAATACAACTCATAGACCCTATTAAAAAAGAATTAAGTAAATTGTACAATGAAGAGGTGAGTTCATATATTGTTTCTTTTCTTTTATTACCAATGAGGTTAAGATCACTACTTGCATAAAACATTAATGCAAGGGATACTATATGGGTCACAAAACTCATAAATATGTACTTACAGCAATAGATTTTCTTATTGTGTGAACAATGTACCATTCTTTCATCATCAGCATGTATTTGTCTACAGCTGGACATAGGCATCTTTGAATAATACCTCTGAGCCCAATCTTCAGCTTTCTATCCAGTTCCTGTCTAATGTTTATACATACCATTATCCCTGTATTCCTTGAAGGCTGAATGGCTAAACTTTAAACCATATATATACAATAACTTTGTCAATAAATTACAAAAGTTTGGTAGAAAATATACTTAAACAAAATTTTGAAAAGAAAATTAAACTTTGAATTGATGTGTCAACTGTTGATAATGTTATTTAAATTTTATAGAGTTTCATTATTTAAGTATATTTTCTACCAGTCTTTTGTAATTTAGTGACAAAGATGTATTAACTTTTATTGTAATGCTTATTTTGGCAAATAAACTTCTTGCCAATGTTTGGTAAATAAAAGTGTAAAAAAAGGCTCCTGGAAAGGAACTGCCTCATTAGTCCTAAGCGCAACTGCTACACTAGAGGGTCCTGGGTTCGATTCCCTGGTTGAGCAGTGTTATTGGGTTTTTCTATGAAATTCTCAGTAGCAGCTTGGAGTATGGATTTGTGCTCAGTTAATATTACGTTTTAGGCAGTCTCCAAAAATGCCCATGCTCCTAATCTTATCAAATTCTGATAAAGTAAAGTAATAAAGGTTTTAATAACTTATGCAACATTAATTAAAATGAAGATTGAGATGAAAAATGTATTTAGGTCGTAAGTTAACACATCGAGACCCTCCTCAGAGAGCATGTAAAACGCGGTTGTCATACGAACACCTATGACAATCGTTTGTGTTAGTCAGAAGCCCAAAAAGTCTGGCAACCAGTCTATCCTCAGGATATCGGTATTACCCAGATATTGGGTTGCGAAGGTCTAATGGCAGTTGCTTCGTGTAAAATACTGATTTTCCGCCGCATCTGGGTAGACTGAAAGCCGACCCCAACATAGTTGGGAAAAGGTACAGAGGAAGAAGATGTAGGTACTAAGTTGCTCACTGTACTTGAGTATTGATTTGTTTCACAAACACAACGTAAATATTTTCTGTAGCTATCTATACATTTTCTGCCCATTGTCGTAATCCTTGTTAAAGGGATTATATACATATATATACATAATATTCTCTTTATGTTATGTATGTAGATACTTTATATTGTCCTTTCAAAGAAGGCTTTGCAGTAACGATAGAAGCTATTTTTAATATTTTGGCGTCTTGATTTGAAGGCGGCGTTTTCGCTTGTTACGTTGGGTACACAATTTGAGTTCGGTATCGGAATTGATCAGCACAAAGGTGATCGTGTCGGTTCAACCAGAGCTTGAGTGGCTATTTTTTGTTAATTAAAGCATGTTATGGACGAAACGTAAACGAAGCCAGTCCCCATTTCTAGCGTATGGAAATTCTCATACAGAACCGGGGAATGCGGATGGTACCTATATTATCTGATTCTGGTGCATAAAGTCTTTCGCACATAGGGTCGACCAAATAGGTCGGGTCAAATCTGCGTATTATTGCATTTTTAATCTAATAGATCTTTTCCAAGTCAACATTTTTAATACTAGAATGCGCCGGTATTTCCTAGCTGACGACCTGTGAGATGAAACGCCGAAACAAACTCAGAGAAGCATGGTCTCTTTTAAAATCTAGACACTAATAGTATTATCAGATAATTATGTGAATTTTGCAATGTAGGACAAAATCTGAACTGGCTTTTTCAAGAAACAGCCATAGCAGCTTTGAGTTGACCAGTACTAACTGACGGCACGCATAGTATCCGTTGTCGTGTAGCTCTATTATTGTTTAGGGAGCTCAATGACCCACAAAGGTTTTCGGAAATGATTTAGGGGGACTTTAGCGACGCGAATCTGTCGACGAATCGTCCCCACTCACAAATTATGAGCCGTAAAAATCTTGAGTTTGTTCGTGTGTACCTCGTATGGTCCATAGCACTACTGCAAAACGTCCGGCTGTCGTGTAACGGCCGAAATGAATAATCATTACTAATCCAAATTTTGCTATCCAAGATCGCATTTCAATCCATTTTTCATTTCGGTGTGATACTTGCTTACGTCTAGGCGCTCCTTGTGTTACTCCGCACCGGTGTCACTGCGGTGAAGCTGTCGATAGCCTCGGGCACCATGGCCTGTCTTGCTGCAGGAGTGCAGGGCGCATAGCACGGCATGCCAATATAAATGATATTATTCGTCGTGCTCTTGCCACCTTTTTAAAAAAATTTGTCTGTCTGTCTGTTTGTTCCGGCTAACCTCTGAAATGCCTGGACCGATTTTAACAGGACTTTCACGGGCAGATAGCTGATGTTATAAGGAGTAACTAAGTCTATTTTTATTTTAGAAAAGAATATAGAGTTCCACGATCACATATCCACCCGTGCAAGGCCGGGACGGGCCGCTAGTATAATATAAAAATAACGTTTATATTTGTCTTTCCACCCACGTTTTAGATAGAGCTTTGAATATAGTGAATTATGACTCGGTGCTGCAATCGTTGCATTATCACTACTCTGTTATCACAACCACATCCTCGCTATGTATTGTGTTACATATTCGGTTATATAAAACGTATAATAGTGAATGTTGATATCACTATAGTACGACAACGTATAGGCCAATTTTAGTACGAATATTTTTTGTATGTATTGAGGGGCTCGCTGATCAACTGATCTGGTAAAATAAGCTGCGCTAATCGCGGTCGATCTGTGGATGGGTGATTCTTAACACATCGAGACCCGTCCGTGCCTCGGAGAGCACGTAACGCGTTTGCCGTAAAGTAATGTTATTATCAGATGTGATCGTCCTACTGCAGTGCTAAGGCCTCCCTTTCCTTCTTCCACTCTTCCCGGTTGACAGCTTTCAGCATCCAACCCCCGCAGTCAAGTTCATCCCGCCATTTATATGTTGGTAAAAGCCGCCGGCACAGTGCTTGTTCTGTAGGGCGGGCAATTTCTTTAAAAAAAAATAAGAATTCGTAAATGAGTTTTTACTATACAGTAGGTAGGTCTTCTAAATATTAAATCCAAAACATTTTGATATCAGAAATGTTCTCTTTCAGAGACTGATCGATAAAACACGTGTGACATGCATAAAATGGGTGCCGGGCTCGAGCAACCTGTTCATAACGGCGCACGCGTCCGGCCAGCTGTACGTGTACAACGAGGAGCTCAGCTGCGGCACCACCGCGCCGCACTACCAGCTGTTCAAGCAGGGCGACGGCTACTCCATACACACGTGCCGGACCAAGTCCACCAGGAACCCGCTCTACAGGTGGGTCATAGGCGCAGACGGGAGCTGCATCAATGAATTCGCCTTCTCCCCCTGTGGGACTAACCTGGCCGTCGTCTCCCAAGACGGCTTCCTCCGAGTTTTCCATTACGACACGATGGAACTAATCGGCAGGGCGAGATCCTACTTCGGTGGGTTTCTGTGCGTCTGCTGGTCTCCCGACGGCAAGTACGTCGTTGTCGGCGGAGAGGACGATCTAGTTACAGTTTGGTCGTTCAGTGAGAGGCGAGTCGTAGCTCGAGGACAAGGCCACAGATCGTGGGTGTCCGTTGTTGCATTCGACCCGTACGTCGTGAGCTTTAGCGAACCCGAGAGCGAAGAAGGGGTCGAAGACGACAGACAGAAAAGTGAAAGCGTGCAGTGTTATAGGTTAGGTAGTGTATCTCAGGACACACAGTTGTGCTTATGGGATCTCACCGAGGACGTGCTGAAGCCGCCCGTCAGGGCCCGCGCCTCCGCACATCTCTCACCCAATAGTCAAACTTTCTCCCCAAACGGTGTTCCCGGTATGAAAGTACCAGCGCCGAAAGGAGCTAAAACGAATAAAATCGGACATAAGCACGCAGAGCTAAGCGGTACGAATGCGGCGGGGGAGCCCTCCGGCGCGAAACAGACTAAAGCAAAAGCGAACAATGTCTCAACACTAAATATTAGTGTAGGAAAAGCGAAAGAAGAGAGTACGGGATCACTCGGGGTGAACTCACTGACGCAGCGACTAGCTGGCTTCTCTTTCGGGGAGCGTCGTTCCGAACATCGCAGAAACTTCAGTCTGACGTCCAAGCCGGCGGAGCAGAAGTCGTCGGCGTCGAACAGCGTGGCGCTGAGAGGGAAGTCAGCGGGCGCGCAGAGCAACGACTCGTACGACCCTCTGAAGCTGATCGGCACGGCGTCGTGTCCGCGCTTCGACGAGTGCCCCGTGCTGGAGCCGCTGGTGTGCAAGAAGATCGCGCACGAGCGGCTGACGGCGCTGCTGTTCCGAGCAGAGTACTTCGTGACGGCGTGCGCGGACGGCGGCGTCAACACGTGGGCGAGGCCGGCGCGGGCGCACAACGGCGAGGCGCGCCCGGCCCCGCACCGGAGGTTCGACCGGATCGACCTCGTCGACTAGTCGCTTGTGTCCCGCCTGGCGCGCTCCCGCCGCATACGAGCCGTCTGCTTGATACTAGCTCTGCTCTTAGTCTATTCAAACATTTTAGACACGTGCATTTTTAGAAATTGGTGATCACAGTATTTTTACTTCGTTATCTTTCCAGAGAATAAATATAACAGTAAATGTTTAGTACAAAATATATTTCCCCGTATTAGCAGCACTGAAGATTTTAGCCGTTATAACGAAATAGCTGTTACTTTGTTATGTTCTGACGAACAAATAGCAATCACGTTATAGTTATTTATATGTAGCAGTTATTTGATGATGTTATTTGAGAAAATAACTGTTTTTATGACATTCATGTAAATGAATTTTGGATAGACTAAGATGTTGAATCTTTGGTTGTTTTGTAATACTCCCGGTTGTATGCAGCGGTGTCGCTGATTGTTAGTTAATGTTGATGGTGAGTGTTCGCGTGCTATTATTCCATGTTAGACACATTGTTGAGAATGCGTGTGAGAGTATTATGTCGTGTCTTGGAACTCTCCTGTATATGTCCATACAATTTCGCAGCAAGACTTAAAAATATTTAGGTCAATGTTTGCACTCATTTTGAGTAAATTTATACTTTATGATTATGAGTTGGGAATTATTTTTATGTTAACGTTGTTAACGATTTAACAGAGTTTGACATATAGCCTCTTACTACTCAATGATTGTCACACTACATTGAAATAAGTTGTTAGCTATTTAAATTAAGACCTGTAGGTATTAATTAACATTACAAAAGTTTAAGTATGACTCCATGTGTCGATACTAATTCCTAATATCTTAAATAAGTAGAACATAGGTTTTTAAACAGACATTTCGTTAAACTATAGACAGCTTATTTTTATTGGATTGATTTCAGGGTAATCAGTATTCAACCTTGTTTTAAATCCTCAAAACGACGGTACCTCAATACAATGTTTGCAATTATTGATAAAATAGTTTAAATTGGGCGGCATTCTGTTCTTAAATAAACTATATTCAAAGTAGAAAAAGACAAGTAAATAAAAAACTATGTGGTTGGTTACTTATTTTTTAAGTGATAACTTTATTGGATTCTAAGAAAAAATGTCTATAATAATTGTAGGTATAAAACTTTTAGGAAAAAGAAAAACAAACTTTGATCTGCAAGTACTGCAGTATCCTCAAAATAAAGAAAACTATATTGATATCATTTAATTCTAACTCTTCGGATCCTTTGCAGCATGTGAACGTGGCACAGATAGACTGACATTTTAATGTCTAATAATAATTATTATTTATAACATAATATTATACTAGCAAGCCTGTATTCCCAGAAGTGTTAGGCAGAGATACTAATGTACAGACGCCAGCAGGTCAAGCTATCCAAAACTGACAAATATTCCCAATTGAATATGAACCTTATAGTTTTGTATTAAAGTTGAAAATTAATCAAAGAAATTTTAAAGATTGTGGTATCTTTATGTGCTGGCCTCTGTACATACACCCACAGTTCGCTGGTATGTTTCGGTTCCATGATCCCGGGCAAAAATCAAGTTCCAAGCTGCTAAAGAGTACTTCACAGGAAAACTTGATCGACCTGGGAGTCGGGCCACGGATCTTTAGTGTAGCAATCGCGCTTACGTAGTTTATAATTATTCGCGTGTCAGAAACAGTAAAATTATAATTGAGAATACTTTCAGAAAGCCGGTTACAAAGGTAGTGTTTTTTTTACATTTTGTCTATTCTTTCGTCAAGTGCTGTGTAAGTTATAAATACAGGAGAGGCTCCAGCTGTGGGTAAAGTTCCACTAAGCATTTTCTAGTGTTGTAATGATATACGATAAAAAAAAACATTTTAGATAGATATAGATATGAGATTCGTAACTATGTATAGACAAATGTATATTATAGTTAAGGAAAAACGTTTTTTTTCTCGGCTCACGTATGTAAATATAATGTTAGGTCAAGCGATCTGATCGCTTCATTTTCGCAAAGAACACACTCGTGCGCTTTCACATTAAAGCTATTTATTACGATTATTTTATCGATATAAAAATGTTGTTGCATCGATTGACGTGTCTGTAAGACTTGCAGTGTTTAATCGTTTAACTATTTTTTTAATATTGTGAGACTTATAAGTTGTTAATTATTTAGATATTAGTTGTTAGTGTGTAGTTTAGTGAATTTATTTTATCATAGATCAATATTTGGTTCTATAATTTTGCTCTCGTGTCGTTAAATTAATAATATGGGCGCGGATTTAATAATTTATGAAAAGCGGGAGCTATAATCTAATAATTAAACACTTTTGAGTAAAATTTAATATCATAATTGAAATTTTAAATAATCTAAGTAATAGTAAAAATACTCTTGAAGACAGTTCTTAGCACATTATTATTGTTATATTATAAAAATTGACCAATTGCTGGACGAATAATTAAAAAAATTGATGGAATGATCGAAAATGTAATGTAATTTTTCTACAAATCTATAATTAAAAGAAACGTGATTGTATGTAAGGTGTACAACTAATGCACTTTGAAAACGTCTCCCTTTTCACAAATCCGCGCTTGAAATAATATTCCTAATCTATATTTAGACATTTTCACAATTTGTCCATTGCTAATTGCAAATTTAAACTTAGCAACAATGTAAATAACGGTAATATGACTGTTATAACAATGCAATAGCGTAGTAATGACATAACTAAAGTCTTGTATTCGCCTAAATTATTTGTTAAAATTAACTTTTATAGTCACTATTATTTATGTGTATAGCGTATAACGTTTTTATTTTAATCTTAAAAATCGACATTATAAGTGAAAATAACGTTACTTGTGACGCCTTTAATAGCAGTTACGTTCGTTTGAAATAACGTTTTAAGGATACCTGTTATGCATATTGCAGTGTTTAAAAAAAGTGTAATTTTTTTATCGTACCATGATTTTATTTGTGGACCTAATTAATCCTCATTTATTTTGGATAATGTTATAATCATATGGCTGCAATTAAAACTTGCCTTTCTTATTTATTTCATTTAATTTAAATAAAGACGGTAGTTCTGATTTAGCCAACATTGAGGTCAATGGATGAGACCAGTCCTAATTATCTTCAGAACACTAGTTCCTAACTGTCAGAACCAATACTGAGTCTCTTACGCATCGTGATCTTGCATAATAATGTAATAATTAAGGTTACTACGTACAAATATAGTACTGGTAATGTTCAATAGAATATGTTTGAGTACACTTAAGCATTGGAAGCGTTACAAGGACTAAACTTATATACAGTACCTAATTAAAATTAAATTCGTACAGAATAAAATAATGAGTATTAATAAAAAAGCCTGAAAATCTTTCGGTTAAAATTAATTATATACTCGTAAAAAATACGCAAAGTATAACTATGCCTCTGAAGTTATGTGCAAATGGCTGCGCAGTAGTCAACTTCACGATAAAAACTTAGTGCAAAGACAGTTGGAGTCTTAAATGTTTCGGATTCGTGCTTATTTTCCTCAACAACTCGATATATTTCCGTAATAACACTAATGTTTTATTTTACCTGCGCTGCCGTTCGTAAAGGCTTACTTCAAAGGGAAACAGTAATATTACTTACACATTTTCGAAATTATATAAAATTTGTGATCGCGATGCGCATCTTTTAAGAGATTTTAATGAATAAAAACCAGGTAAACTGATTATTTCTAAAATTGAAAGAACTTTCTTAATTATTTATTAAGCAAAAATAAGTTGTCCTTGCGAGGCGAGCAGCTACTCTATTGTATCTGTTTCAATGAGCCATTTGTATTTCATACTTAATACTAGGTTGTGCTCATAGTTATAATGTTAGCCTTTGAACAATCATTGTGGCGCTGTTTTGACGGATTGTAGCGAACGAACAGCAATTTCTTAGCAATTGCTTTTTGCGAGGAATATATGATCCAAGTAGCTGATGCTTCCCCAGTCTCACTGCATTTAATTTCGTGTGATACTCGGTTAAAAATTCCTTTAAGTACTAATTTTCAATTAACGAGACTGGATATATCAAGGAAAATCATAGGCATGATTTAAAAAATGATTAAATTGGAAAGCTGGTGACTTCGCGTGCAGTTGGAACAGCGCTTCTGTAATATTTTATTTCAATGATTAATTTTTGGACACAATACAGCAATTCGGGCGTTATAATTATTGAAATAGTCGCCTCGTGCAAACAATGTTCTGACTAAGAAATGATATAAATTACCTCATCGCGAGGCATTGTTTAAATAACGCCTCTTTTCGATAAAAGAATCATAAAATCTATGATAGTGAAAAATCCAGTGATTGATTACGGTATCTTTGTATTGTGTCAGTAGAATTTACTAGCTCTCTATTTGGACCATGTTTGCGCCAAACAGAGAGCTAGTACATGTGGGACTAAGATTTGTTAGACTTCTTATTTTCCCTGATAATTTTATTATCTGACTTGTTTTACTACTATAGGCCAAAAAGACCCAGCCAGGAAATACAAAAAAACTTATTAGATGGCGACTTATTGAACAGTATTTACTTGTTTTTTATTTCTATTGTAGTGACGAAGTATTATTAAATAATGCATATTAATTGTAAAATTTATTTCCAATATATATTTCAAGAAATGTCTGGTCCATCATTTGCTTGATTAGTCTATTCTGAATCCGGGTTTGAGAAGTTATTGTAAATGTTTATATTACAGTATTCAAAGGTACAGTCTGCAACTAAATATAATTTAGGTACAGACGCTGTCAAAAATCTTTCTGTAACTACCTATTCGCTAAGTGGATATGTTACCGGCCAAACCCGATTTTAGGACAAACTAGTTTCGCCTAGGCTCAACTATTACTTAGGCTAGGTTAGGTTACGTATATAATATTATCATCTGTCTGGTTTAGACCGTAAAATGTTACATAACAACCTAACCTAGCCTAAGTAAATTCGTTGCACATACATACCTAAGAACTAGTTGAGCCTAGGCGAAACTAGTTTGTCCTAAAATCGGGTTTGGCCGGTAACAGATACATATTTATGTTGCGCACTGTACGTTTCTGTACCTATTATGATGATTATTCTAGGTGTTATTGACTATTGAAACGGAATCTATTCATCAAAATGCTAATACGAATGTATGTACGGCACAGTCTAATGAACATTAGTCCCATACAAAGTTTCTAGGTCACTGATGTATGCAGTTATATGATGTTTAATACTTATTAATTTATTGGAGTTCTATGTTCAATAATAGTGAGACACGAATTACAAGCCTATCAAGTTAAAATTAAAATAGAGGATTCTCTTTATAAAATGTTGTAGTTTTATTTCGACTTTTTTGACAACCATACTTTAGCTGAGTTAATTACAGAAAATACAATGTTTTGTATTAATGTTGGCTTCGACGATTTTCGAGCGATAACATGGTTTTTTACCAATAGTACCAAAGAGTGATATATATTAAGGTTTTTAGGATATAATTTCTAAACGTAGGGGCGGGTCGTTGGTAGATAGATAAACTAAAAATAAAACAGCATATAATCTACAATCGGTGTATTTGTATTATAACTAAAAGCCGGGGTCCCAGGCGGTGGTGTCGGAGGCGTCTACCATTCTGTAGCACACGACGGTGTCGCCGGGCTGCACCTCGAACGGCTCCTCGAAGCGGAGCCCGCAATCCATATCACGCTTTATACTCGGCACCTCGTCTTTCAAGTGCTTCATTGATGCTAATTTACCTGGGACAAAGTATTTTTTTTACTTCACCGCCCAAATTGGGGTAAAAAATCGACTCTATAAACAAAGGTTTTTGTAAACAAAACAACATAAAGTAACAAATAGTAACCAGCGAGTTGTACAGCATATTATGTTCACGAACTACTGCAGGTAATAATAATAATGTTGTTGCAACTTTACCTAACACGGCAACATATATACTAACAACAAATAAGTTTTTAATACAACTTGCTCAAAAAGTGGCGTATTGCAGGGACATATAGCGTTCGGGATTGGGCTATTACACACTCGAGCTTTTTCTTTACCTTTTTCGAACTCGTGCGTTCTCTTTCCCAACTGTCAAAATAATGTCTATTAAAAAGAAAAAAATAACCACGAAGTTTTTACTAAAAAAATTCATAGAAGTTTTTATGATTCATGCAAATATTTCTAAAAAGAAGCTACTAATTTGTTTCAATATCAGATTTAATGATTTGATTCAATGGTGGTTTCAAGGTTAGGTTTCATTTCATCTCATTAAATTTCATTTTAATTTCATATCAATAAAAAATATCTACTGAAGACTTGGCTGTGTGGGCATAGTTCCCTTTGCCTACCCAGAATGGGTGCAGAAAACAAAAAAAAACTCTGCTTATATTCTTTTACGGTTGGCGCCATTTTCAAAAAATGTTCTTTGCGAGTTTAACTGATTAGTTAGTTGAGTTTATTGTGTTTTTATTATTTTATTAAATTGCTGAATTTTTTCGCAACTGTATTAAAAATAGTTTTCAGTACACGTGCGGAACCGTCATTGCAACTTGTTCCGACTGTCAACCATTTGTCGGAACTCTTTGCAATGACAGGCTTTCCGCACTCGTAATGAAATATACTATTTTGTAATCGGATGTTTTGCACACTAACACTTGGAAACGTTGCTCCACAAAAAGTAACTGCGGTGTTCCTTATCATCTTATCACAATACACCCACCACTACTATCTAAGGTCTAGATTTCATTATCATAATTTATTTATTTTCCAGATGAGATTGACTTCCAATCTCACCAGATGCAGGTTAATACCCAGGCTAGAAAAGTAACATCTTATTTATTTGACAGCTGACAAGATGCCAGCTGTCACTCGTGGAAGACATCGAAAGCTTACCTTCAAACACGACCTCTTGTCCTCTGATGACCCTGAACATGGCGTTTTTAGAGAGGGACCCCTTGACACACCTACAGCCTGCCACTGGCACTTTCCTCTTGTTTTCTGTCACCATGAACTGTTGGAGAACGTTCGCTTCACCTGTAATATTAACAAAGTGTTTTTTTTATCATTTATCTCAGCCCGCAATCCAAGTAAACACAATTATTGTTCAAAAACAATAGTAATTTTTCTAGAGATAGAGATGGAATATACGAACTGACATAGGTCTCGAGTTGGAATCCAAATCCAGTCGAATTGAGAACCTTCTCCTTTGAAAGTGGTTTAAAAATATTTACACAAGACCAATTTTTTTAAATTTAAACCAATAGTGGTTCTTACGGAGGAAAACTGGCAAGAAATTCCATAGATACTCCTTTGAATTAATCCTCTCTCAATCTCCTTTAAACTCCTCCTACCTATATACTCCTCTTCCAGCCTCTTCGGTATCCTGGCGCTGATCTCTTCTTTGACGTCATCGACCAGCCGGTATATGATATTGTGCTGCTTGATAGCGATGTTCTTCTTCTTCGCCTCCACGGATATTGGGGGCGGACAGTCCACGTTAAATGCGTATATGACAGCTTTGAATATCTCTGCTACCTAAAAGTTTTATTTTTTAAGGTTAGGTGACAGGTTTTTTTTTATTATTAAAAGACAGCTGCCACACAACTAAAAGAGCCAGCGACACAGGACTCTTTTAGGCGAAATATGAAGAAAAAATATTTTTATAAAATTTAATTTCAGATGTGCCCGTAATTTCACCCGTTGTTAAATTTCTTCTCGGCTTCTAAGGGCTTAAAGTCTCTAAAGGCCTTCCTTAAAAATTGGGTTATCAAATGCAAAAATAATTAAAAAAATTGTAGTTTCAGAGATTTTTTAATACAATTTTTGTCGGATTTATTTCATGGTTCACAGGATTGAAAGTCCTGAACATGTTAATGCTGGTCACAAAACTGATTATAACCGATGCAGTATCTCGGGATTTCCAGGAAATTTCCATTTTTTTCCGGGATTAGAAGTACTCAGTATGTTAGTTCTGGTCACAAACTATATGTTTACCAAATTCATAGATATACCTTTTATTTCAAGCAAATAAGGATTTTACTGATTCTTTTGAACAGTACGTATTTTTTACCTCTAAGTCGTTGGGTGTGACGGGTCCGACACCGAAGTGCACCAGATCCAGCCTCACTCTGTCATGCTCGTCATACGTCTCCAAGATGTCCAGGATTGCTTCCACCGAGCCGTCTACATCACCTTTGAAAAGTAAACGACATTAAAATGGTTGACAACAATCACAATATCGTGGGTTCGATATGAACCTAAGTGTTTGATTGGCTGGGTGTTTCTTATGTATTGGAATACGAATCCCGGGGTATAAATCTGAGTCTTACAGGCTAAATACACCAGACTCTTTCTTCCACATTCTACGTCTTAAGGTAACGTCAGCAACATAATACAAAAATAAAACAACGAGACTGGAAGGACGGGCGTTTTGGGAGCTATTAACATTTTAGGAAAAGAAAACAGACTTCAAGCATTGTAAAAATAGGACAGTAAAGATAGGTTTTCTCATGGATGCCATTTTCAGAACTAGACCAAATGGAAATGGGACCACACGGGAAGCTCCAGCTTTCAAATAAAAAAGAATTATCAAAATCGGTTCACCTAGTCGAAAGAGAACCTCCTCTTTTTTTGAAGTCGGTTAAAAATTAAGTTCAAAAAGCACTACACTTAGTAATGTAGTCTTGAGTAAATTATTTTGACTTTTGACGCCCGAGTTGTATTTGTTATAAACCGTGTTTTTTTTTTTTGTAGAGCCGAAAGGAAACCATTATTTCAAAATTTTTTCCACTAGATATGGGACTAAGTCTGAAATCTTGAAAAAGAACAGCTGTTTCTTAGAAAAAAGTTCAGGTATCTCGACAAAATGAAGGATGTAGCTGTTGTTTTTTACAATTCATGGTTGATCCCATACAAGGAATTGTTGATCATGATGAGTAGAAGTACATCCTTTTGGCTTTAAGACGACAAAAAAAAACACGGTGTATAAAACTACGAGTACAGCAATAACTATGTGTATGCGACATACCTTTAACGAGCACGCTGAGCGTGGGATGGTCGTCGTGCTGTATCATCTTCTGTCGGGGGCCCTCGGGCCTCAGCTTGAACCGGCCCAGCGCCCTCTTGTGGGCCAGCCGCGCGTGGTAGTGCTGCAGGTGCGCGGCCTCCCGCTCGGCGATGGCCTCCTGGTCGGCCGCCTGCTTCTCCTTCATACGAACGTTATGCCGCCATTTCATCACTTCGTTGGCACGTTTCTATGGAGAAAAGGTGTTATTGTTGAAAAAAACACTACACAAAAACATTTTGCACCACTAGGATTTTCTCCTGTATCGTGGATGCGTTTACAAACACAACTTTCACATACACAAACACGCAGACCCGGAACAACTACATGTAGGTCATACAAACATTTTGTTCCGTGTGGGGATGGAACCCACAACCCGTGGCGCAGTTTTTTTTGTAAATACATACTAAATTACATAACAAACACCCAGAAAAACACAAATACTTAATAAAGTTAATGGCACTAGGCCGGTGAACTATGGTTGTATATTATTAGTACACCTCTGCCTATCCTCTTAGGAATGGGCTGATGAAGAAATTTAATGATTTTATTTCATTCATCACCATAGCCTGTATCTACCTACTGCTGAGTGTTAAGACCCTTTACATCTGCCTCTTTTTTTCAACCCTACGCTAATGTCACCCACGTGAAACCAATGAGTTTCCAAATTTTATTCCATTGTGTTGAACGGTGAAGGGAAACATCATCACGAAACCTGCATGCCTTGGATATTTTTTCGATGGCATGTGAAGTCTGCCAACCCGCACTAGGGCAGCGTGGTCCTAACTAACCTAACCCAAAGCCTAATCCCTCTCATTCTGTCTGAAGAGATCCGTGCCCGGCAGTTGGATATACTTAAATGGGTTGATGATGTGTTGAACTTCTTCTCCATAAGACCCACTTTTTGGAACCGTGCAACTAGTCTTGACTTTTCAAAAGTTTTAATGGTCTTATTGAAATAAAATATTTGACTATTCAACTAAATGTGTACTAACCTCAGAACTGACTTCCAAAACCTGATCCCCAGCTGAGGGCAGCTCCCGCCAGCCGAGCACCGACACTGGCGTGGAGGGCGGCGCCTCCTGCACCGACCTACCCTCCGCAGAGTTGAGTACACGAACCTGTGCATTTAAATCGTTGAATAAACACGGTTTTTCAATATTATCAATGTGTGTATGTATTAATTGATTTGCACTCTATAAATATACAGAGTGTTACAAAACTTCCCGTAAAGCCGAAAGGAGGTTAAATGGGGCCTTATTCGTTATAAGGCCCCATTCACAATATTTATGAACCGTAGTAACGCTGTATAAATACGCCAAAAAAAGAAAAACAACATTTATCAATTATTAGGTAAAATAGGTACGTAGGCCTTTCTGTTAACTAATCTGGTTCTCTGACATGACAGCTGACAACATTTTTGGCTTTGATAATTAATTATATTTTTTACGGGGTATTTTGTAACACGTTGTATATACACACTCACGCCTTTTTCCCATAGGGGTAGGCAGAAACTAAAAAACGCCACTTGCTACAATTCTTGCATACTATCTTTTTGTATTTTTTTTTTATTTTATTTGATTTTAAAATTATTATTCTTGCATACTTCTTTTGATTCGTCCACATTAATATATCTTCATACATCATTCAAGGTAATGGTAGCCCCATTTGTCTCAAAAATATTATCTTTGTCCTTCTCCAAGGCCTATCTTTATGCCAAAATTAATCGAAATTGATACAGCCCAAAAAACTACGTTGATCAACCGATCTCCAAGGTTAAGGAGCGCTAGCCGTCATGAGTTTATGGATAGTTGACCATTCTGAACAACATCTCAGAGATCTCTCCGTGCCTCGAGGAGCACGTAAAACCTTTAACAATCGTTGGTTGTAGACGTGGTAGTCAGAAGCTCAAAAATCTCCAGCCATCGTTTCGCCTGAGCAACGACAATTTTTTTCCTTGCGTGCGTCAGATGTGTTGTTCGAAACTCGTCACATTCCGATTACTGGTAACCTTACCTTAGCCCAGCCGGTGCCTGCTACGATGATGCTTCCCCGTCGCAATGTGCCGCGTTGTACTAATACTGTTGCTTGTTTCCTATAAAACACAGGAAACAATAAAGTGTTTATTTTTTTAACTCCCGAAAAACATAAAGAAATAGTCACGGCAATGGAACATTATTAGAAATTGTCTTAATGTGGTTTTCGACTTTTTCCATGCTAAGATTTTAAAGTAATTTTAACGAAGGAAAAGTTCGACTAAAGATTTTCGACATAAAGATGTAAAAGTTCAGAATGCGAAAGCATATTTAAAACTGGCGGGTGGGACTTGCGGTGGCTTAGTGGTTATAGCATTTGGTGTACGTAACCACACGACGCAGGATCGAATCCTGACCGCAGTCGAATTTTTTCTTCGCTAAAATTACATTATTATATTTTTTTATCAAATTAAAATAAATCATCATCATCATCATCATCAGCCTATATCGGTCCACTGCTGGACGTACGCCTCCCCTAATGTGCGCCATTTCACCCTGTCCTCGGCTTTTCGAATCCAGTTTCTGCCAGCAATCTTTCACAAATCATCACTCCATCTTGCCGGAGGGCGAGAAACATAAAGGCTTATGTTCATCACATAAATATTTTCATCTTGTGGGAATCGAACTGACGACCTCATGATTAGCAGTCCGACACTCGAAACACTAAACCACAGTTGATGTCTTCGTCGAAAATATAAGAGTAGGTATCCTCAATTACAAGACAAACTGATGAACTGAAATTGTCCACATACAGACAGAACTCGTTTATGGTCAGAGCTTGTCGTTCGTACATGATATGAGTCGAGCGTATCTAAAATAAAGAGAACTCTATAATAATAATTATTATTATGTTACTAACTTTTATTTGTTAAAATATTATCTGTGATAACTTGTAATTGTCCTTAGTGTACTTGTAATCTAAATTGTAATATCACTAGCTGTTAGTTTACTGAACTTGAAAATAAAATATACTCACCCAGTCCTCTGATCCAGTTGAGCCTCAATGACGACGCCTTCGACATACCCTCCAGGGTCCGCCTTCAGATCCATCAACTGAGCTTGTAACGTCAACGCTTCCACCAAAGTATCAAGATTTTGTTTCTTTAATGCTGACACCGGTATCGCCTGTATGTCACCGCCCATCGCCTCGCAAACAATGCCGTGAGTTGATAGCGCGCGCATTGTCTTTTCCTGGTCGAAAGAATTTTTTCGCTATTGAATCTGACTTTAAGGTTTTTTTTATTGGTTCAAATAAGGACATGTTTTAAATGTAATTGTGCTCCATTTATTATAACATTAGACAAATAAAGATATAATTATATCGTTATTTCCAAATAAGCATCTCATATTAATTTAATTTTAATAAGTTCCGTTATTTCACAGTAAATACAAAGGACTATAATCTATATTTTATCCACTACAAATAATCTCTAGACAAAACAGTATATCGCTATTTCTCTGATGCAGATGTAAATGGAGTATAGATATATATTTAGACAAATTGAGAATATATACAGTAAAAATATAAAAAGAGGCATACCTACAATATTCACACCTGGCTTGTCGATTTTGTTGATCGCCACCAGGATGGGAACTGAAACAATATCCGTGCTTCAGCTTTTTTTATACTATAGGGAGCAAACGAGCACATGAACGACCAAACTCATCCTGCCACCCATGAAAATCTAAAACGCCAGAGGTGCCGCGATGCATTGCCAACCTCTCCGGGAATTGAATTTTTGGTTTTCTCATTCACCATCACTCTTTCTCACTCAGTGTCTATACATTTGATGGTATTTGCGAGGAGGAAGAGGTTAATGAACGTAGATGAAGCGAAAGTAGTGTGCCAGAATCTTAGCAAGTTGAAATTTATTGTCTCTACCTACCCTAACGGGAAACTGGTGTGAGTATATCTATGTCAAAAAGCTACCACAGAATATTTTTATTTTATAGTTGTTTTAGTTTCCACGTACCGTTAGCTTCCCTGGCCATGCGGATGGACTCGAGGGTCTGTTCCATGACGCCGTCGTCGGCAGCCACCACCAGCACCACGATGTCAGTGGCGTGCGCGCCGCGGGACCTCATCGCCGTAAAGGCCGCGTGCCCCGGCGTGTCCAGGAACGTTACCTTTTCGCCGGATGATAGTTGCACTGTACACAACAAACCGTTGAACACGATCAGAACCGGTATTAAAACTGAGACAAGAACAGCAAATCGAACCGGAAACAAATGTTAAACACTATTAAACGCTCAAAGGTCAATTACACACGATCTGTACAATCCTCTCCTCTCCTCCAGGTTTACAATTCAGTGCGACCACATTATTTGAAGACTCCACTTTCTTTTAAAAGTAACTGCTTTTATACATAGGAATTAAGGATTAGAGATAGTTGACTCAACAATACCTTTGTAGGGACGCTGCTGACGCATTCGATTTGTATACAGGCGCATTACTGTGTTAGCGCGGCGCAGCAGTCGTCTCCCCGTCATCCATTCAGTTAGGTCGTTCATAGTTAGGTCTAATATGTATTTATAGTAAGTGTAACTGGCCAGTAAAATATTTATATAGAAACGTGATCAAACATTTATTTAATATCTCCATCATACATAAACCCCACACCTTCAAAAGCGCCTATATGCTGTGTGATGCCTCCAAACTCTTGGTCGACGACAGCGGTGTCCCTGAGCGCGTCCAACAGCGTGGTCTTCCCGTGGTCCACGTGACCCATGACGCACACGACCGGCGGACGAGGACGAAGGGCTTCGGCCGGGGCCGGGGGAGCCGGCACTGCGTCTTTGCTCTGAGGTTATTTAGAGAAGATAGTCCGTGTGATAAGAAAGCAGGAAGAAAATGGAGGTCACAACGCATGTAACATTGCATTTTGCAAGTCACAAAGGTTAATCAAATTACAGGCGATAATTATTTAAATTAAATCTTATTAAAGGAAATAAGTAAGCGTATGTAACGTACATAATTACTAAAAGATATTAAATCTTAATTTCGAGATTCAGTTGCATCTGCTTAGATTGGAAACTGACCCCAACATAATGTGAAAAAGGCTAGTTTAGTCCATTTTGTATGAATAATTAAATTTTAAGTAGTTCATGTACACTGTAGCACTGAGTAATTTATTATGGGAAAGATGAATGAAGATTTTCAAAATGATTTATAAATCAACAATTAAGTTTCAAGGTTACAACGCGCGAGTGATACAGGTACTGGCATACGATGATCCGCTTACCATCAGGCGGCCTGCTTGTTATGTGTCATAATATCACAATGAAAAAAATAACTACGAAATGTGACATCGTTTGTTTTACCTGATCAAATTTAAAGGCTAGACGACCGGCCAAGGTGTGGTTTAAAGGTCAGGAGGCCCCAACAATTTTTGACATGTAAAATAAAATAAAAATGCATTGTGGAGGACCCTGGGCTCTAGCCTAGGCTCTAGCTCTAGCCTAGCCTTGGGCTCTAGCCCCGGCTGCCCTGTCCTAAATCCGCCCCTGTGTACTACAGAAACAGAAGTAATAACTAGTAGAAAAACAAGCAATCATCTACTTTATGCTAAATGAAAACTGTTGACCAACCTCATCTTCCTCTGTGTCCTGATCAGGTCTGGGTACAATTTTAAACCTGCAGCCAGAGATTTTGACAATATCCCTGATGATTTGAGGATTGTGAATCACAGCATTTTCTGTGTACTCAACCTCAGAATTTTTGTCTGCAAACTCTAGGGCTTTAAAAACGTGGTCTGAAACAATAAATGCTTTTATAAATAGGAATATTTCTATTCAATGTTTCAGAATTCTAGTACTAGTTGGCGCTTGCGTTTTCTGACTGGTGACCTCTGAGATGAAACATCGAAAGAAATTCAGATAATAAAGACGAAACCAAGCTGATGTAAAGTAGAAGGTGAAGTCCAGATCTCATAGATACAGAGATGGGAAATAAAATTTAAGAAATTTCTAAAAAAGTAATATACCTACATGAATATTTTATTATGATAGTATAGTTAGCACAGATAAATTGAGCCAAGGGAGGATGATCACAATATCAAATATCTATCACAGACAGCATTCAAGTCCCAGATTGTGACTGTAATGTGATGATGAGAAAATATATTTTAAAAATTATTATCACTATATTAAATTTTGTTATTAATTGTTTTACGATTTTTTTTTCTAATTTTGTTACTAATTTTGTTAGTATTTGTAATTAATAATTAATTATCACTCGCTTAAACGGTGAAGGAAAATATCGTGAGGAAACCTGCATACCTTAGAGATTTTTCTCGACGGTTTGTGAAGACTGCCAACCCGCACTAGGCCAGCGTAGTGGACTATAGCCTAATCCCTCTCAATATGAGAGGAGACCCGTGCCCAGCAGTGGGACAGTATATGGGTTGATGATGATTGATGAAATTTTGTTAAACACCCATTTATGTATACACTTTTAAGTCATAAATATAAATTATTATTTAATTTGAACTTTTACAGTATCTTTCAAAGTCTATAAGACAGCTAAGTCCAGTAATATTAAATATCCATGGATAAAAATGTTACTCACCCAAATCTTTGTTGAGGACAGAGGCTACTTCTTGTACTGTCATATTTCGCCATATTCCAACCACCTCAGCACTTTTTGGGGAGTACCTGATTGAAGATCTCCCATGGCTTTCTGCTACCTGCATATCAATGATCAGGAATGTAACCCTAATATAGAAATGACAACTTTTTTGGGCTAAGTGTCAGACAGACTAGTTTGACTTTGGCTTGACTTAAATCTAATATATAAAATTCTCGTGTCACACTTTTCGTTGCCATACTCCTCCGAAACGGCTTGACCGATTTTGATGAAATTTTTTGTGCTTATCGGGGAGGTCTGAGAATAGGCCAACATCTATTTTTCATACCCCTAAATTTTTTTTTTATGGCAAAACAACGTTTGCGGGGTCAGCTAGTCTTCTCATAAAATTCTTTTATCAAATATAAAATGCAGCTTATCAAGCTAATATTTATATAGAAATATAGAATTTGGTAGATAGTTTTCTTGATGAGTGCACCAGATCACAGTATTTCATGATTGTGGATGTTATGAATATCATGGCCATGATAAAAAAGGTAATGAAAGCAAGCATGGTGTTTAGTCAGTAGGAGTCTGACATACCCTGCCACCTCGCCTCGCAATCAAATATCTACTTGAGGAGTGCCCTAGATTTATAGACTGGAGAGTGACACTTAACCTTTTGACTGCCACGTCAATAATGAATATCTGTGTTCTCTACACCAAGCACTATAAAAAAAGTGATATTTTTGTCGTGCCATGCCGTCTTTTGGCGTCGTGAGCAAGTTTTAATTTGACGTCTATAGACGTCTGTGGTGGTCAAAGGGTTAAGTGTGATTGTAAACAAAAACCACTATGTTATTTCAAATACCTTTTCTTCAGGGGATCTCCTTTTCTTGCAGCACACGTATGATATGGAAAGCTGTCTTGCCCATTTGTAATTATTATTTAGAACGACTTTATTAATCCCACACACTTGGGAGACAAATTCATTTTTGATGATTTTTATTGGTAACCTGGAAAGTAAATAAATTGTTTTTTTTTTATATCAATGGGTCTGCATTTGACCACTACTTCGCATTAATATTTACATTATTTACAAGTATATGCAAAAAAAAAAGTTATTGATAAAGCTAACAACTTTGGTTTTGTAGTTTTTGATATTCAGTATGTAATAATTTCCTTACCGTTTAAATAGGATAGTTTTGTACATTTTCCTACTAAAAATGCAAGATTTAAGTCATGAAATAAAGGATAAGGGGTCCGTTACGGGTAATATTCAATACATCAAATAGGTTATGTCACAAACTTTCAAGGTTATAAAGTTGCTAAAAAATATTTTTTTGGCTCGTATTCAGATGTGGTATTCAAATTACTTTATTTGTAATAAATTCTGAACCTATTATATATTAACATTTTAATAAAAATTGATCAACAACATAACCTCCAATAAATGACATAAGTTTGACGGTTTGGTTTGAGAGTTTTTTTTTTTTAGAATCTAGAAGTCACAAGTCAGTCAGACAGAATAAATTTTCCTCTAGGGAATTGGAACTAGTGTTGGGTAGGACACGACTTGAAAAAGAGTTTGTAAGAGTAGCCTCTTTTTTGCACTGAGCCAGTACAATGTCCCACTTCAAATGAGGCGAGGTGTACTGAAGCTCGGTGACACACTTGAAGTTACGAGTTTACGAGTACTGATGAGTACAAATATGACATTTGATGTTATTGCAGTACAATTACAGTCTGTCTGAACTGATTGATGACATATTAATCGCAAAGTAATATGAAACGATTATCATAGTAAATATGGTTTGTAAGTAGGTAAATAAACAAATATAATTTAAAGTATAATTATAATACTACATGACTAATTAATGAAAATACTGTTGAACTGTATTATCAAATATTTCCCTCACTTGAGACCTGAAACGCGCACACGTAATGTTCGTTCATTGTAGAATGACGAGTAATTTTAATTTGTATAACATGCGTCTCGCTCTCTCTGTCCTCGTCCTATAGCTTTACGCAGACGGAGAGTGAGTAACCCGACTTTACGACAGCCGCGACATAAAATTTGAAGTAGTACAATTTACAATCTTGAGCCGCTCTTACATTTTGACGTCATGTACGGGACAAATGTACTGCCTCTTGTAAGTCCTACCCAACACTAATTGGAACTGGAAGTTTAGTTTTGGTTTTGGCAGTTCCTCATCCTCAGGGATTCACTTCATGCATTGAGAAAATCAAGATCAGTTTTTATCTAAGAGAAAATGAGATAATTGATATCACCATAAATTGAGATATAGGTACTTCATGGCATTTGAGCAGATTCAGCTGAAAACGAGATTCTATCTATCTATTCAGCCGGTAACACCCCTCACTGCTGACTGAGTGGCTTCCTCCTCCTCCTCACTATTCCGCCACACTGTTGCCGACGATTAAATCAAAAAACCAAAAATAAACAGACTAACATTCATTTCATTATAAATGTAACATACCTACTTTATGTGTAATGTATTTTTTTGATATTTTTTCAGTTAAATACATGTTTAATACCTACTTTATCTACGACTTCGGCGTTGTCCTCTGCATTTAACCACGCCAAATATATTACCTCGGCATTATCTTAGGTTTTCTTCTTTAGATTTTTTAATTTAATAATTTGTCAGTCTCTATTAACGATGAAGTTACTATTCATATTAGATGATGACAAAATCTACCTCCGACATTTTATATTTTTTGTACGGTGTACCAAAAATTGTATAGAATCCACAATATATTGTGTTAGCATCATAGATCAATATACCCTTGTTAGCATTACATTATTCGTTGGATACAGGGGGGCTCCACGCCGTTTTTATTTATTATTAATATAACCACACTAGCAGCTATTGAGCTGGTGCGTGTATGTCTAATGATTTGAAGATTTTGTCTAGTCTGTTTTTGAAAAAACTAGATGCCATAATAACATTTTCAGGGCGTTTGTTCCACTCTTTGGCAGAAAGTACCAATTTCTACTAATTTTTAGGCTTTCAAGGCATTCCTTTAGAGTTTAGGTGTCCTCCAAAGTTTCAGTGGGTGTTTCATAACCAGTCTTTGTGGAAGTCTATGGGGGAGGTATTTTTTCAGCAGTGGACCTACTGTGGCTGATATCATGATGATGATGATTACATTAGTAGGTATATTTTTTTTGTTTATTTTTATTATTTTATCAATCACAATTATTTTAGTTCAAGAATAAAATCCATAAACAATATTCGATAAAACTCATTTAAAAAAGTAAGTCATAGACAAATACTATTTATGTCCGCCATTCATTCTTTTGAGTTGCTTTTTCGTTTTACGATTCCCGAGAGCACGATTTGTCATCGAGATCTACGCAACACCATCTCGTAATTAATTAACCTACGTAGAAGCAGTTGAAACAATAAACTCCACGCGTTTAGGCATCACAGCCACTAGTGTAGTGTAACAGCCATCTGACGTGATCATACTGTCGTGAGATCGTATCTACCAGTGATGCTTTTGCTCGCCTTTTACGTTATCGGTTGCGACGTGCGTTCGAGTGCCTGATGGTGTGGAAACTATGTGCGATTAAGTTTATAGTAACAGAGGACTCAGTATGGGGGCGTTTTTAAATAAACCCGAAACTAAGAAATACAACGAGACCGGGGAAGGGAATGGTCTTCGCTATGGCGTGGCGTCAATGCAGGGTTGGCGCGTTGAGATGGAGGATGCGCATCACGCGCAGTTAACTCTAAATGGTACTCTATCGGACTGGTCTTATTTCGCGGTGTTTGATGGGCATGCGGGGGCGCGGGTGTCAGCTCATTGTGCTGATAATCTCCTCGAGTGTATCCTCCAGACGGACGAATTTCGGCGTGAGGATATAGCTGAGGCGATTCGCGCCGGTTTCCTGGACCTGGACAAGAAGATGCGGGAGCTCCCGGAGTTGTCTAACGGCGAGGAGAAGTCAGGCTCGACGGCTGTATGCGCGTTCTTGTCTCCTAAGCAGATATACATCGCGAACTGCGGTGACTCCCGCGCAGTACTCGCTCGCAACGGCGTGCCAATATTCGCTACGAGAGATCACAAACCAGAACTACCATCGGAGAAATCACGTATTGTCCAAGCTGGTGGTTCAGTCATGATCCAGCGTGTGAATGGAAGCTTAGCTGTGTCTAGGGCACTAGGAGATTATGAGTACAAGAAGGTGATGAACCGTGGACCTTGCGAGCAACTGGTGTCTCCGGAGCCTGAGGTGTCTGTTCATGAGCGGAGTGATCCAGAGGATGAGTTCTTGGTGCTGGCCTGCGACGGTGTGTGGGATGTGATGAGCAATGAGGCATTGTGTGCCTATATACACTCACTGCTCCAGCTGACGGATGACCTTGTGGCTGTCACCAACCAGGTCATTGACACCTGCCTCTATAAGGTAAGTTACACTCAAATAATGTTCTGTCTACCTACTTACTTAACAACAAGCTATTTTTGAACCTCATTAGTTGCAGAGTGAATAATTATTTTTAGCACACTGTTTATCTGTGATGTTATGAAATAAGACAGGTAACCAGTTAGTATTATAAATATATTTCTTCAACTTCTGACATATAGCATAATAAAAATTGATATTATCTATACAGAAGCAGCAGAGAAGCAAGAAATTACAATAGTGCTGAATTTTTTTTTTACAAATCCAACAAGGAGAATATGAACTGGCTGTATAAGCTTAGTTTCCTTTGCCTATAAATATATGCTTTAAAAACTTGTGACTCATTTCTGTTTACAAATCTACTAATTTATGGTTACTGTTGATACTTAAAAACCAAAATTTAACAAGTAAAATGTTTGGTTGATAAAACATTGTTATCATTAGGTTTTGATGTGTCAAATTTTTAACTGTAAATTAAGCTGGAGTAGGTTATTTTTAAATTAATTAATTGATGAATGATATCATAAATATTGTGGATTAAATATGAAAATCTACAACATTTCAAAAAAAGAGGTTCTCAATTTATGCATGCTTTTATTTCTGTATTGTAATTGTTTTTGTGTAAATCTACTTTAATCTATTATAGCACTCTTGGGATAGGCCCATAATTATAGCAATCATATTTTGTTTACAACTAAATATTTGAACTTGATAATCTTTTCAAAAATATTTATTTTTGTAAAATAATCAATTTGTGACTATCTAGTGTTATTTTCAACATCAGGAAATCTTATTATTTGTGTAGGTATTATGAATGAGATATAAAGAGTATGTTAAAGTGAACCATGTGTTATACATTGGTATTTCCTTATTATACCTATCAGACTCATGTTTTACCTACATAGCTGAATATGGGAAAATCAACTAAATTTGACCCTAATAAAGTGCCTGTAATATCCTTATTGTTGTGTTGGTGACATAAAAATAATTAAATTGATAAATATTATTAATAATAATAACCACATTTGGCAATTAGATATATTTACTTGATAAAACAGGAGCCATCTACTGGAATATTATTTCAAAAAGGCATTGCATAATAATAAATAAATACCTATTTATTAGATTTTTATTTGACATAAAAATGTTACATAGACACATGAATTCCCGGGATCCTGAGCTAGTTATTAACTGTATTACAGGATCCAGTGCAATATAAACAATAATCCTGTATGTGAAATAATTCACTTTATCCATTTACAGGGCAGCAAAGACAACATGAGCATTGTTCTGGTGGTGTTCCCCGCGGCGCCAAAGCCGAACGCCGAGGCCCAGCGCGCAGACCGCGAGCTCGACGAGTCGCTCCGACAGAGGCTCACAGGTTGCTATCATTCACTACTGCATGCCTGCTCACACAAACACAGAGACAGACAAAGGACTGACAACCATGTTAACAAACAGAATGAGTGTAGGAACGAGTCTAATGATGCTAGAGCATAATTGTGTTAAGTATATACCCAACATCACAGGAGTACAATATTAAGGTTTGATTACATAGATCCAATGGCAGCGGATCTCTATTTTCCAGCACTATTGGATTGGATGGCACATCCCTATTTTTCCCTCCTGTAGTATTGCAGCCTATAGGGTTGACAAAACAATATGAAAATTATTAGGGTTGACAGTGTGTAATAGGGAGATAAGATGAGCAACTCCTGTGTTTTCATTTTATTATAATTTAGAAAACAAGAATTACGTCTAAAGAACGATTTATGCCTTTGTTGGTAAAATGGGCCTTATTTGACACATTGGTAAGTTTAGATATTAAAACTTGTCAATTTTGAGGAGAGGTGGATAAATAGTTTTACCTGATTGGTATTTTTTTTATAATATAGGTAGAAGCTTGGGTCTTGCCCACATTAGTTGTAAATAAACTTTTTTTACCCAGTCTAAAATTTACGTATTGCCATATCTGCCAAAATAAGTTACTTATTCTAGTAAAAATCTAGGATTAGGTAAAATTTTATAAGTATCAATTGGTACGTTTTAAATTAGGTCTAACAGGATTTCTATTGCCTTATAACGCCTGAAAACTAGATTAATAAAGTGAAATGTGTGTTAGAATTTTTCTAAGAAATTAATGTTATGGTCAGACTTTTATGATAAAATATTTTCACATTCAAATATCGAACAATTACGCACTTATTCTTCATAATAAAGCCACTCGTTTCTTACGTAAGACTATTAAAATGTCAATAGCTTATAATGGACATGCCACATGCCACTAGACAAGAATTAAATCTCACCCTGAGTTCTTGTTGAAACAACCTTCGAATAGGTACTCCGTTTGTCTGACCGTCTCCGAGTCATATAATATAGTCCTATACATGTCATGTAGATGTACTTATGCAGCCTATATAGGTACCTATCTACATGACATAGATGTCTTTCATCAGTAATTAAAGCTGTGTTAAGTAACATAAATTATCTCCATGGTCTTGACTTCGTACCTATTCCATGCGTTTGGTAAGGTAATAAGTTGTTTAAATACTCAACCTTTTTTTCAAAATTAAAACTTATCGATCACAAATACTTTGTTTGCCGTAAGCTTCACTTCACTTCTTCGTTTCGACTCGGGCCTTGCAGGTTTTTTTCACGAAAATTTCGTGTTAGTCTCATCTATGGAGTTAGATAATACGAAGATACAGATAAATAGGTGTTATATTAATATTTAAAGAAACACCGAAATCAAACCGAATTTATAATGAATACTCACACTTGTGTACATAGTTTTCAAGGGTACATTATCTGAGGAATTTGTTCAGAAACCAGAACTGCAAAGGTGATTATTATGAGTGTTAAGAATTAGGGTTTTTTAGTTTTGCAGATATTCCGTTTGATACATATGTATATTAAATAAAATAGTTCATTATATTATTTATTTTGTTACTAGATTAGCTAGACATTGAAGTGAAAAACTCAAGAGCTTAATTTGTTTTTATATTTTATACATTTTACGTAATTCCTTTTTACGTAAAGATTGAGATTTACATAATTATCTAAGAATAGTCATTTATTTTGTTAAATACGCAGGGTTATTTTTTTCGTTATTTTACGTATAAAAGTAACATCTTATCCCGCGTTCGGATATTTATTTCATAAAATAATATTATTATAAGTTTAATTGTTATTTTTTTAATGAACTACGAATAAATATAATTACTGATTAGTAACAAATTCGATAATTTAAAGCGCTGTAATGAAAGTTTCCCTATTGGAAATTAATTAAATTGGTTGCTTAGAAGTACTTACTTATATTTTAATAACCCCTTATAGGTAATATAATTTGAGGAAATAATAAAACCTATAGAAAAAAGATAAACATCTATTACTACGCCACGCCGTGAATCAGAATCTAAAACAACATTACCACTTAATAAAATATCTACTTTATTTTCATCCACATTAAGTTAATTTTTGGGTGACCATGAAAATAAAAGTTTAAATGATTTAGTAGCAATGTGCACAGGAATGTGAACTTTGTCATTATTACATTAAATTCTTAATTCTAAAGGATTTGATTGTAGTAATAAAATTATTTATATGTACGTATATTATTCATAGTACGAAGTTCGCAGATTGTTATCACAGTTACGATATCACAATCGTGGTGTATTTACTATCAGTGGATGACATCATTTATTTAGGTTACGTGCACACTGCATCGGTGTCATCGTGCACACTGATCTACACGTGATTTTACGAATATAGTTATCCAATAACTGCTGTGAAGTCTTATCTTTTTCACAAAAATAAGACTACGCTAGAGGTCGAGTGTTATTCGATTTTTCTATAATTTGTCAGTAGCAGCTCGGAGTTTGGTTTTCTTCCTCATACCGACTAACTGTGTGTACAATCACCAGCATCAATATTGTACACACTTAGCGAATTTCCAAAGCGATTTTGAAATTGTATGGTGTTACGAACATAGTATTTTCAAAACTATACTATGATGATATTAGTATGCCACTACTACTACAGTGGTCAAAGCCCAAGCCCAAAAAGCCTGACAACCAGTCTATCCTCACGGTATCAGTATTACCCAGGCATTGGGTTGCGGAGGTCGCAGTCGCTTCGTGTAAAATACTGATATTCAGCCGCTTACGGTTAGACTGAAGGCCGATCCCAACATTTGGGAAAAGTCTCGGAGAAAGAAGACTATGATGATATTAGTCTTATATCAAAGTTGCAAACGTCATTTCGCAAAAAAAACGCTTTTGACTTTTATTAAGGTATACTACTCAAGTTTGTAACTGTACTTGGTACCTCTGCCTCACCCTTCAGGGAATAACTGCGTGATGGTATTTTATGTTCAGTATATTTTCAGAAAAAATAATTTCACTACCCATTTCACCTACAAAGTTAATTATTGGCTCCCGAATTGCTACAATACAGAAGACGTCATTCAGAAATTAATGATCAAATCAATGAAGTAATGACGAATCACATGGTAATAATTTCTTCTTGACGAAATCACTGGGTATTTTAAGCGCTGTTTGTCAATTGAGAGCACCTATGTTGTGGTAAAGCTTGAGACATTATACCGCGCACGTGTGGCGTTTCTATAACGTGTTTAGATTCCAATTTCAACCGCAATTCGCAGACGTCTGAATGAAAAATCCTATACGCAATGTGCACGGTCCTTTACAATATTTTTATGCGCAACTCAATATGACTTGTGGAATGACTTAATTGAGAAGTAAGAAGTTAAAGATGCCTTACAACTGGTTTTTTCTCACTGTCTCTTTCTCTCTTCTTAAGTGTACGGTCACTTACACATTCATCTCTGAATTCTCATCTCAGATATCAATATAAAATAGTCAACACCTATTTTTTATACTACGGAAATTTCTGATGGATCATCTAACAGCTGGAAAGAACAGGGTATGGAGGACTCGTACCGACTAAAAACCGCACATGCCTTTACTTGCCATAGTCATGCCTATAGGATCCGTGAAATTCCTCACGACCATGACAGATAGTCTACCATCCTATAAATATCACGTGTTATTGGGTTTGGGTGTCCAACATAGACTCCGTTACGCTTCTATCTAAACTGCGAAAGTAATTCGTCTGTCGGTTTCGCTTTCACGCCACTCAACAGATTTCGATGAAATTTGGTACAGGGATAGAATAGACATTGGAAAAGACATAGGCTAGGTATGTCTGGAAAAAGCTTTGGGATGCGAGTGAAATCGTGGGAAAAAGAGTTTGTATTTTATACATTCAAACAATTAGTATTATAGACTGTTATGTTGAATTTTATATTGTTACGTCATACATAAGTATATACAGTAGGTAGTAGGTACATGATGATTATTGTAAATAATGATTTCATAGTTCCTACGTCGATTAGATTGCCAAAGCCATAGCTTCCACGTTATTATGTCCGACATCACGAGTAGCATATTAATTAGCTATTATTATAATCAATACAAACAATAAAATCTAGGTAACTTGCGTGGATGAGTGTACTTAATAACTGGGTAAGAATATACTACATTATTGAACATACAAAAGGCAGAAACTTTGCCTTGAATTAATTATTACTGTAACATTTTTATATTAAGGTCAATACTGACTATGCTATTGTCCACAAGAACTTTTATGCTTAAACATTTCAATCTGTTAAGGTAGCATGTATGTGATTGAATGGGAGTGAATGACGAGGTGATGAATGTCAACGTTGAATCGAAGAAAAGGACATACTGCTCCGACACCAAATAAATTTGGACAATGACGTTGGGATGATGAACATGATTGTGTATGTTCTAGAACCTAGCTTATCTTAACTGTGGGGGCTGGCATGGCCAGCAACACTTCGACCAAATGTGAGCTATTGTGTTGTCCCCAGCATGCTACATTCCTTACTCTTCAAAGACGTGGTTCATGAAGGCGGCTAGCCCACTAAGAGGAAGGAACCTGCAGTCTTCTGGCTTTGGGTATCTAAAAATAGGTTTTATAAAATGTTACAAACTCAAATTTAGAAAAAAAAATGATAGAGTCGGAGAATTCAGAAAGGACATGTACAGACTAGCAGGTCAAGCTATCCAAAACTGTGAAATTTTCCCAATCTAATGAACCTTATTGTTTTGTATTAAAGTTGAAAATAGATCAAAGAAATTTGACAGATTATGGTGGCTTGATGCAGCACATCAAGCCACCAGCCTCTGTACATGCTTGAAGGCACCACTTTTTTTTAAAGAAAGTTTGCAGCTCTTAGATCGTTTGTTACCCGGGTAGGTGTCAGGGTATGTCGAACTCTTACTGTCTAAAAACCGCACTTGTCTTCCCTTTCCCTATAAGTCACAACTATGCGATTCGTGACATTCTCCACCACCTTTAGGATTGAACTAATATTGATAAGTACCAATAGTCGACTACATTCTTTTTTTATACCACTAAGGCAGGTGGCAGGCATACGGCCCACTTGATGGTAAGCGGTTACCATAGCGTATCACCAGGGGTATCACTTGCGCGTTGCCGAACTTGTTGGCTGTATAAGGGTCAAAGTCCCATCACTGCCGACATATTTGAAATATAAATATAACTATATTTTTGTATTTTTTTGGCATTTTCCATTAAATGGTTGAAAAGCAAGCTTTCCAATAGGTGTTACTAACGTCACCATAAAGACGTAAATTCTGAATGTGAAGGCAAAATTCGTCATGGCGGGTGGGACTCGCGGTGACTTAGCGGTCATAGCGTCTGGTGTACCTAACCAGAAGACGCAGGTTCGAATCCTGCCCGCGGTCGAATTTTTCCTTCGCTAAATAACTTTAAAAATATAAATATAAAATACTTCGGACATAGTGCTATGTAATACATAGCACCATCTAGTCCCAAACTAAGCAGAGCCTTTAACTATGCATACTAGACAATGGTATTCTAGAAAATGATACTCAATACAGTACCACAGACGTCGTCAAATTGGGTTTTTTGTTTAAAATGAGTATATTTTTTAATAGTGTAGACGGAATCACCTTTTCTTTATCAGCTCTATTCATAACAGTCTGTAGTTATTTTTATATCATTATCGTGTTAGATATGTACATTAATTACTTGCCGTTGACTCATTACTTCTGAAGGATAACACTAATTTTTTTTAGAAAAATCCCGAGTAAAGACCGTAGAATCGGTCGTCATTTGTTTTTAATCGGTCTTCTTATCCCATGAAATCAATCTGACAACAATTGTGTTACTAAGTCTACGTGTGCGAAGTCGCGGGTAAAAGCTAGTATTACATAAAAGGCAAGTTAAAGTCGGTTCCTTTCCAAAAAAAAAATATATTAGACATGACAAGCTTTCGATAAATTGTTCATCTACTCGGAACTTTAATATTGAAACTAGCCCGCTTCGTCTTGTCATCGTCTGTAGGTTATATTTAGCGAAACTGCCATTGCCAGTCAAAAATAATATACGAGTGTTGGAAATCCTCCCGTTGCTACTGAAGGAATACTAATAAGGCATTATGCATTGTGCAATAAACAGTTATCCAGACCAGACAGCATACTTGTCTATGACACGTGTCTGAGACGGTAGTAAAATAAATAATGAGTAATAAATTGTACGTATGAATCAAGGTGGGAAACAAGCATATGGCCCACCTGATGTTAAGCTGTTACCGTAGCCTAACGCTTGCAACACCAGGGGTGTCAGTTGCGCATTGCTGACCCGCAGTATAAGGGTCGAAATCCCCCCACTGCCAACAACGTTTCCTCGCGGAGTACTGGCACTGCTCACCGTAAGGAACACAACACAACTCAAAGCAGTGTTATTTCACTTCGATTTTCTGCAAGGCGGAGGTACTTCCCTAGTTGGGCAGCTCCAATTTGAGTGGAATTACTCCCACTGTGCCTTACCTCTCTTGAAATTAATGGACTGTATATTTATCTGTATATCGTAGCTGTTTGATGATCGGGGTAAACAATCTTCGGTCGAATACTGAAACGACTTTAACAAACATACTATCAGGCCAGTATTCCCCGAAGGGTTAGGCAGAGGTGTACTAATTGCACAGAGGCCAGTACATACAGCTACTACGATCAGTCAAATTTCTTTGACTGACTTTCAACTTTAATCCAAAGTTATAAGGTTCATATTCAATTAGGAATTTTTTTACAGTTTTAGATAGCTTGACATCCACAGTTCGCCAGTATGTTTAGGTCCCATGTAATAGGGGTCGGGCCTATTCCTATTAACCAGGCGCTAAACTCCGAGTTGCTACTGATAGATTAAATACCTGGGAATCGAACCCAGAACCTCTTGCTATTGTCCGCGCTTGTAACCACCAGACTGATGTGGCACTAAATGAAAAATAATTACTATTTTGCAGTACCTAATTGTTTATGCTAAAAAAGACTAGTGAAAAGATTTTTAAATGCAGGCAAAAAAACAAACGGACTTTAGATTGGGATTGTTGATTGATCGGCTTTAATCGACTTCTGACAGTACAAGATCATCATTTGAACATTAAATTCCATTAATACGGAGCAATAAAATTTATAAAAAAAATCTTGACGTCCCATTTTTTTTTATTCCGCTAAGGTGGCAAATAAGCATACGGCCCACCTGATGATGGTAAGCAGTTACCGTAGCCTATAGACGCTTGAAACACCAGAGGTATCACTCACTTGCGCATTAACAACCCTGTAAAAATCTTTTGACACCCTTTCCAAAAAGTGTTTCCATAATCATATATTTTTAATTATTTACTCATATTTATTGCTCCGTGTTATTAGGTACAGTTATAAGCATAAACACATATACCCTTAATAAAATTCGATAGCGATTGTTTTGCGAAATGACGATTGCAACTGTGACATATCATAATAAAAAATGAAATAACTGTCTATGTTCGTAACGGCATACAAATTCAATCAATACTTTTAGAGGAAATCGCTTTTGTATTTTCCCAAGTGTATCCATCCATATTTATGTTCGTGACTGTACCTACATACATACATTTGCATGGAATCACTATTGATATAATTAAGTTTTACAGATATGCCACCTTACCATATTATAAAAATAAGTATCTCTATCTTCCCAATCTAATTATACATATACTTACTAAATAGATTTTATTATATTTAAGTACTTATTCCTATTTCTATACTTGCCATACTAAGGGGTCTTGCACAACAAGGATTCAGTACAATTTGCGCTAAACTTTATTAAAATATTTAACTCTATTAAAACTTATTATATACAAATACTTATTACATTTTAATTCCGACAATTGTTGGACGTTGATAGAGATAATACAGTATTATTAATATATATTATATACCTCGCTAATCCTCACCATTACAAATGGTTAGATTAGATTATTTTTACATTAAAAAAAAGTATTACTACCTACATTTAGATCAACCAAAAAATAGTAACAACATTAAAAATAATATTTTTTTTTCCAATTATTTTAAACATAAAAAGTGTACAAAATTGCATTACAACCACAATAATTTCATTGATTTATCTGAATAAGTGTATTTCTTAATTAGACACAAAGCAAAATCAATTGATCTTGGGCCCATGGTAATTTTCGATGGATGAATAGAAGCTTTTACAAGTAAAAGCCTCATATAACCTTGGTGTCTTTAAAGTCAGTGAACAGGCATTTTCAGGGTAAGCGTGTTCCATCTTCAACCTCGTCGTCGCTTACCATCAGATGAGGCTGAGGTCAAACGCAAACCCATCAACAATTGACTTTGACTAACATCTGTAATTACAGTTCTATGAAGCTACGAAGATTGATTGATATTTTAATAATGTAAAGCGCTTTTTCTGACGTGCAAGGCGCCCATATTCTATAAATTTTCCCATTAAGTTTAGAAGTAACAATACAGGTATTATTATACTTGTACCTAGACAAAGTAAGATTTTCCTAGTAATAATAAAAAGACCAAGATTGCCTGTATTGACATTATTTTAATGTTTTTATTTGTTAATTTTCATAGTGACGCTAAAATACCCATATTTACATAGTTTGCTTAGGCCGTAGGTCATTTAATAGTTAATTTTATTTTATTTATTCTAATAACGCGTATTGCGATAAATGTTACCAGATTTATTTTATTAGTTATCCTTATTATACACAAAGTGTTTTTGTTGTTTTTCTAATTTAATATTTATTTTATTATTTATTTCATAGAAGAATGTTATACAATATACTTATGGAACGTTGAAGCGAAGGCTTTTCAAAAAATAAATTTATATTTTATTATTATTGTATGTGTATACTTATTATGACAATTAAAATTTATTATCATTCATATCATCACTATTTATTATAACGCTTGTGCCTCTATTGTGATCACAGTTTGATGAAATATTAAATAATTATTCATATTAATTCAACATTTTTTCATTTGAAATATGAAGAAGTGTTTTTTAATCTTCGACCCCTTTCAATTCAATCATAACTAAAGTATGAAGTCAACTAAATAAAAAAAAGAAAAAAATACCTTTTTGAAATTTGACACTTACACAATTTTGAAAAGTCTTCAGAATATAGCTTACCCTTTATGTATTTTATGTTTGTACAAAATATTTACACAATATTTACAATGTACTTAATCGTTTTTTTTTTGTTTTTAAAAATCTAACATTTGTGATATTAACTTCGAGATATTATACTAAAAACTTTATGCCCTAATCAATCCTTTTACAAAGTTTTTACTAACAAGTATTGTGAGACTAAAAATCGCGCTGAATTTATACTGTCTAAAAATTGTTACTGACTCCTGTTTTCTAATATTAAAGGATTTAAAAAATAACTGGCTAGTTTCATTGCTTTAGTCCTGACCCTGTTCATATCATTGCTTCATGGAATTCAAATAAAAAAGTTCTTTTTTTGAAAGTGGAAGGGTTAAAGCAATGAACAACGTGCATTTGCAATGGCGGTCGGGCGTCGTGTGTCGGTTACAGTAAAAGTCACTAGGTTTATAAGATTGGAAGTCGTAATAGTGCACTTCTAATCTCGTTGGTCTTGTCTGTTATCGATTGTAGTGCATGCCGTAAACGTGTTCGCGTAATATAATAATAAGTTTATGACGAGATTGCGTTAAAAGATATAATTAAACACAGCAATCATGGAAGAATAGATAATAGTTTATAAAACGCGCTTTTTTCTAGGAACAGTTGGGCAGATCGAATATCCACAGTATACCGCTATATTATAGCCCATATAGACTGAAGTCTTGCCGAGACTTCTTATTCATCTGATTTAGACAGACATACAGAATTACTATCGCATTTTAATATTAGTATGGATTCTGACTTTATAAATAAATACATATTTGGGACATTTTACAGAACGCCATCGAGTCCCAAAATAAGCAGAACTATGAGTATTTGACAATGGATATAATACTTATATACTTACTTACTTTTTTTGTAATTACAAACTTAATATTCGAGAATAGGAAAACTGCTGAAATTACAGGCAAATGATGAAGGGTCTTTCCATCCAAACGTCATCATTCTATCACACCTGGTAGTCCCCGAAGGGATTGGCTGAGGTGCACCAATGTACCTCCACAGTTCGCCGGTATGTTTAGGTTCCATGTAATAGGAGGCGAGCCTATTACCATCGTTCATTTAACGGGCACAATTCCAAACTCTGAGCTGCAGGCAATTTACGTGAATCGCTATAAATTGATATTGGTCTATTTTGTTATCTGTGAACTTGGTTCCTAAAGAACTTAAAGTTTGCTTACATAAGTAAAAGGAAATACATTATTTCACATACATATGAGTCATCATCATAATCATCTTCAACCCATATACAGTCCCACTGCTGGGCACGGGTCGCCTCTCACAGAATGAGAGGGCTTAGGCTATAGTCCACCACGCTGGCCTAGTGCGCCAGTTCACATGAATATCTCAAACAAAGTAACTACACACATTAATGTGTCGACATATCCACGTGATTGATATTCGACCTCTATTTATATGCAAGGGTAATGATACTGATTGATCACTGATTTAGTTCATTCAATAGATAATTTACCTAGAAACAAACGCCGTTGGCAGTCTTGATAGGTTATTCATCTAAAAATTATCCGTGCCTCGGAGAGTATGTAAAGCCGTTGGTCTTGCTTGTCATGCGAACACCTATGTCAATTGTTAGTGGTAGTCAGAAGCCTGATAACTTGTCTATCATGAGGATATCCGTATTGCCTAGAGAATCGGTTACGAAGTCTGATGGTAGTCGCTTCGTGTAAAATGCTGATATTCAGCCCCATCTGATTAGAAGAAAAAAAATACTATGAATTGAGAACCTCCTCCTTTTTTGAAGTCGGTTAAAAAAGTCTAAGCTTTTCTATACATAATGTAGCATATATCCTTCCTCATAATGCAAACTAACTCTTAACCTAACCAAATTTTATGGAAGCTATCCAGCGGTTTATGCGTAGAAATATATCAGGTAGAATGGATGAGTACGAAAAGAAAAAAAAGAAAGAAAAGATGCATAGATTGTGTTAAAACAGACATGACAGAAAAGAGAGTGACTGATGATGTGCTGACAGAGATAAATGTAAGAAAACGACATACCGCGCCGACCCCAAATAAATTGGGACAAGGGCAG
This sequence comes from Acronicta alni, assembly GCA_964056405.1. Classification (NCBI taxonomy): domain Eukaryota; kingdom Metazoa; phylum Arthropoda; class Insecta; order Lepidoptera; family Noctuidae; genus Acronicta; species Acronicta alni. The sequence continues at coordinate 1,893,985 of OZ043931.1, read as the reverse complement.
GAAGATGATGATGATGAGAATGGATGAGTACTAATCTGCCTCATCGGTCACTAGATTGATGAAGCAGATTCGTACTAGGTCTCAAGCACGGCTGCTGAACGTGAGGTCCTGGGTTCGACGCCCAGGTCAGGCAGTGTTCTTGGGCTTTTCTATCAGGCCTGGTAATGGTAATAGGCTCGCCTCCTATTACATTGGACGTAAACATACCGTGGAACTGTGGGCATACAGTAATACACCTCTGTAAAACAATTCGCAACAAAACTAGTTAAACATCGAGAAGAACATGTTTAACAAACAAGCGTTAACATTCCAATGGGAAGGAGCACATAGCTTGCTAAGAAAGTAATAACTTCGCATATACAAACTTTATACGACCTTGACCTTAACATATATGTCAATTTTCAAGGTCAAATTTCAAGGTCAGTTTTCAACGTCATAACCAATTGTGAGTCTGCAGTGTTACGTTTGATCGCATGTCCGTCGCCTATAACCTATTCGTGCTCATACACACTGGAAATAAAATAGGCATAACTTTAGCATACCTGTAGTTGGGACATAAACTGTCGTGAGAACTAGCGATGTCGCCTCTATCCGGTTGAGGGTTGCCATGTAAAGTTTTGAAAGTATTTTTATTTCTTAGATTGTTTTGATTTTTTGAATATTTCATTGAGTCAATGGCACGGAGAGGGTTGACTTATCTGTTGCAGAAATAAAAATAGTTGTTATACATAATCATACGCCTCCAGTTCGCCGGTATATTTATGTCCCAAGTAATAGGGGCGAGCCTATTGCCATTAACCGGACACATCTAAAATCCGTGCTGCTGCTGAGAATTTCATTCAAAATTCACTCTAGCGTAGCAATCACACTTAGGACTATTAGACTAACGAAGCAGTTGCACGATGGGGTTGACGTATCCACAAGGATAGAAACCCCAATTAAATAAAGATAAAAAAAAACGAAGCAGTTATTATTTTGTAACTTTTTAAATTATTAAATGTTTATTCTTTTATTATTTATTTTGCGACGATACGGTATCAGACGGTCTATTGTGAACTGGAAGATTAGCTCTAGGGTGAGCTCCTTTATTTCATCTGGGCTGAAGATAATATGTTTTCCTTGGTGACCACTTTTTTTTTTACCACCCGGGGAGGTGGCCGCGTATATCGGACTCGTACCGACTAAAAACCGGACTTGCCTTAACTTGCCCTATAGTCATGGCCATGAGATCTGCAAAATAATATTGGGAATAATTTCACTCAAATTGGAGCTGCCCGACTGGGGAAGTACCTCCGCCTTGCAGAAAATCGAAGTAAAATAACACTGCTTTGAGTTGTAGTTGTTTCTTACGCTGAGCAAAGGTTGCCAGTGCTCCACGAGGAAACGTGTTGGTAGTGGGGGGACTTTGACCCTTATACTGCCAAACCAACTATTCCTCTTTCGTTTTACAGTATTACAAGCGTCTATAGACTACGGTAACCGCTGACCATCAGGTGGACCGTACTCTTGTTTGCCACCTTAGTAGTTTAAAAAAAAACGCCACGACTATGACGGGCCCTAGATATCCACTGCGTTTGTGTAATATAACTATTGGTAACCATGCCTATGTTCTTAATCAGGGGTCAGATAACAGCCAACGGCACGAGTATCTATCTAAAAACTAGCTTTTCAATTTTAATAATATTGTTACTTGTGTATTAATTAAGTTTTATTGTTAGGTCAGGTCAATGTCAGGGCTTTGATAATATGAACAAGAAATGTAAAGCGTATATGCTTTAAGATTATGCTTATTATATAATATACATTCTTTAACTAGCTGTTGTTGTGCTTAAGAGCTTTTTGAGACAAAAGATCTGGTGGTTTTATTTAAGTTTTTTCTTAAATTGATGTGTAAGAATTAGGTCTGTCTATCAGTAGTCTAGGAGCAACTGTCTTGTCCGTATTTATTTAGGTATTATTTATACTTTTTACACAGCTGGTACAAAGGCGGTGTCAATGCAATTAAGCATTTCCGGACAAGCTTGAGGTCCTGGGTTCAATTCCCAGTTCGGACAGTATTATTCGGTTTTTTTATGAAATTCTCAGTGGCAGCTCGGAATTCGGATTTGTGTCCGGATTATGTCAATAGGCTTGCCCCCAATTACATTAGACCTAAACATACCTGCCAACTGTGGGTTCCCCTTCGGGGAACACAGACGTGATGGTACGTTTCGTGTTATTTCTTGGTCCTTGATTGAAAGAGGCCCCACGACACAGGGAATCATTGTGTGGTCCTGGGGAGTTATACCATTTTAATGTAAAATTATTGTTATCAATTCTTGTTAATGGAGACAATTTAGCCTGTAGAAAAAAAAGTTAAATGTTAAGTCAACTAAACGACATTTTCCCTTTGCAGCGTTGATCGAGCGCAGCGCCGGTAACGAAGAGCGCGAGGACACGTGCAGTAACTTCTCGTGGGTGCTGAAGCAGCTCGTGCAGGAGAACATACCAGGCCTGCCGCCCGGCGGGGGGCTTGCTGCCAAGTAAGTGTATTTTCTGGATAAAACCTTCCCCTTACATTTCAAAACAACGATATATATACATTGTTGAACATTTGTCACCTGCCAACAAGAAGCTCCATGCAGCTGCCCGACAGGTCGCCAAAGCGAAAGGTTTTAAGTTTGTATGAATCAGACAAAGTAGAGTTTTCATACCTCACCTAGACAAAATTATTAAACAATCTTCAAAGATGCTGGGTTTCATCATACGCAATTGAAGACTATTTCGTAAGCCAGCCACGAAAATTGCCATCTATAACACTTACATACGGAGTCATGTTGAATATTGTTCTGTAGTTTGGTCACCTCATTATCAGATACATCAATTAAGATTAGAGAGAGTCCAGAAGCGATTCCTAAGACACCTGGCTTTCTCCTGCAAGCTGCATAAGCAACTGCCATCTTATAAAGATAAACTCCAACACTTTGGAATAGATGATTTCACGACATGACCTTCTTATTATTAAGTTTTCCGGAACTATATTGACTGTCCATCCATCTTGGAATCGTTTAAATTACGTGTCCCACGTCGTGTGCCTAGGCGTGCGCTTGTCAACGCGGGATTGTTACACCAACCATTTGCCAAAACAAATCTAAAACAGTTTTCACCCATATCCCGCTTGTCTAAAACATATAATGCTCTTTGCGGCGATGTGGATGTGTATGCCGACAGTCTATCTACATTTAAAAAAGTTGTTATGAGGTTGTTTAGATCGGATCGATAGAATTATTTTTGTTATTTTGTTTTTTTCTTTTTAATTGTTTAAATTTTAACCTTTTTTTTTTAGCAATAATACATAATTATATATTAGGTAACCTCACTATAATGCATGTTGTGACACCTTAAAATGTTGTGCATTTAGCTCTTAATTAATATTAATTAAGAGCTAAATGCACAACATTTTATGGTATGCAATGCACACTACTTTTGTATATAGTAAAATATATATTTTACTATATACAAAAATAGTGTTACAACTACCGGTTGTCCAACAAAAAAAATAAAATAAAAAATAAAAATAAAATAGCCGCCAACGATCTTGAATAGAGTTCCCGCGAGGAGATCTGCTAATACGCGCAGGCGCAAAATATTTTCTGACACATATTTTATCGCTTATATTGATATTATTAATCCCATGTCCTGTGTTGTTAAGAACTGTTTTTTAGTTTGAACTGTAGTATATCTAATTGAAAACTATCTAATCGAATATTTCAAACATCTTATATTTAAAGTTAAGTTTTATTTTTATTTTGTTTTTATTTCTTGTTTCATAAGTAATGACCTGTTTTTGTATACCCGTTTTCTTGCCCAGTGTTTTCATTTCGCTTTGGTTGCCTGAAAGAAATCGCTTTAAATGATAAGGCCGCCCATTGTACATGTTTGTTATTTAGTTATTTAAGTAGTTTTTTTTTTTCTCTTTGTATTTCTGGTGTACAATACAGAATATAATAATAATAATGATAATCTTATAAAAAGGGATGGGAAAACTAAAAAAACCTATCGATTTGTTTGTGGATAGGCTTTTGTGTGAAATCTTGAATAATTGTTTCTTTGTCAATTCCAGGCAATCGCTACTGGACAAAATATACAGGGAGTTCTACCCGGATCACCCCGACAGCTCGGAGACGTTCGACTGTCAGACCGAACTGGCCGACGCGTTCAGCGCAAACTAATGCATATACATTACGTTCTACACTAACACTAACACTAACGGGACGCGATCGTACACTGGCCATGTGCACGCGCCGATTGAACGCGAACTAAGAGATAATCACGTGGAATGTCACTTTGAAATTCGTATTGAGTTGTTTGATCAATTGGGTGAGTAACTTTAGGTCTCCTTTCTAATTAATTGTAATTTCAACATATCAAACCAAAGCAAATTTTTTAATTAAAACGTCAGGGAGGAACCCCCTTTTTGGCTTCACGTTTTTGGATTTTATGTGTACACTTGCGAAGTGTGCGGTTTCGTCCCAAAATTAGCCGAATACATCATACTAGTACAAATCGAATGGAATTGCAGTTACATTACTGTAGAATTTTGAACGTTGGTAACATTTTATTTTGGACGTAATTGTCTCGAAAGTGGAGTAATGTAGTTGGAATTTTGTTTGATACAGTAAAACTTTTTGCTTCGGATGTGTTGATTCCGTCGGCTTACAATATTTCCGATCACACTACGATAAGTAAATTGTATTTTTTGTCTGTAACGGCTTCATTGTTGTCAAATCGAGGGGGATCGCAATGCCTACCTCTCGATTCCTCTTTTTCCTTGCAAGATAATCCTGACTGACATCTCAACATTACCGAAGCAAATTCTAATCCAAAAATGCATATAATACTAGATGTAATACTCTAGGCTGTGGTATGGCCTTCAGAATAAATGTTTAATAGAAAACTCTTTGGTTCAGCCTCACCACAGCCCCTCACCTGAATCACACGGCACAAAATTTCTTATTTTCCCGCCATATTATAATATAACTCTGCCGGATTGATATACACCATGAAACCTTAATTTGTTTAGTAAACCTTTAATTTTGTCGCGTTACATCTTTTTTCGTAGCATAGATTTTTTTGTTTCGTGTTTACATTGACCATTCGTGAATGTCATAATATTAGATTTTAATATTAGATATTCGATTGGATATAAATTACGTCAATGATAGTTTATTTGTGTGAGCGGCTAAATTCTGTAGTTTTCGTTCCCTCGCTTAACATTTTTGTTAAGAACTTTTTATACTGAAGTTTGGTTTTCACTTACTGAATGTTTAGCGAATATTTGTCTGTAGATAAATTTTCTGAGTGTTAAGCATATTATAGTAGAATCAAAATGGCCAGTCGGATTTAGTGTTTACTTATGTCTGTTACATACAAAAGCCTAAGAAAATTGATTTCTCAATTCTAATAATAAATATCTAGTTTCCTTTTTGTACATATTTTTTTCTTTATTTACAACAAACATAGTCATTATCCAAAACGTGAAAATAACATTATATTGATTAAAAAAAATATAAACTAGCGTTATTATTAATCGGGAATTGGAATATGGGGTAATATTAATTGTTAGTTTTTTAATTTCTCAAAGTTATTGTACTTCGTTTCGTGTTACAGAAAAAATAAATTAGATTTAACCGCTTTTTAAAAGTTACGCGTAATCGAAAGGAATATTGGGTATTATGCTTTTAATTTTTTTTTGCTTCGTACTTAGATGAAAAGTTACTAATCTGTGGATACGCGTAGTGCCGGTGGCCGTACAAAATATATATATACCGAATTCCATTTTGTCATATTATAATGTTGTTACCAAATTCTATGTGTACTATTTCATGTCAGATATTCACCTCTTGTAAATAAAAAAGGATAGAAAAAAGATACTTTTGTACCTGTTTGTGCGGTTTAGCGTGTAACTAACTAATTGTGAGGAGTTTATCGCATCAGCATTCGTGGAAATGCATATAACGTTATAGTCTACATTTTAATTGTCGTCTACGACTTCACTTAGTTATGGGTCCCCATTAAAGTCGTTAGTCAAATTTTAAAGTCGCTAATCTATTTCAAAATTCATATAAATATACGTAGCTTTTGATTTTATTGAACAATATTATGTAGATAATCATGTTACATGCATTTCCACTGCCTGATCATCTAAATAGTTTTTACTGAACAAAAATATTTCAAAGTTTTTCAAATGTGACCTAGAAGGCATTATTTTGGTATATCTTACGATTTATCTATGACCACCTATTATTATATCTTGTTCCTATTTACAAATGAAACTCGAATTTTGAAAAGCCCTTTATGATTTTTTTTTTCTCAGTCGTTTGACAGTTTTGAAGTTGTATTTTTGAATTAGTTCATTTGTAAATTTGAACATTATTATTATTCAAACCATATCTAAATTAGTGTAATTACATTACAAAAAAAAATACAGAACCTTTTTCCTAGGTATAGAATACTTAATTATCTATGGGTGGTAGCAAAGCTATTGCGATTATATATTTTTTTTGTCGTGTGCAAGACAGCAAAATACGTATTTTCCTATACGTCGGCAGTACTTTCGAATAAACACGGAGCTTAAAAGAGAGCTTCCTTGATTGATTAACAGGTGTATTATGCTGCCTTGCGTTAATAATTCGCTATGACCCCAAAATTTTGTCAGTTAATATTGCTACTATCAAATTATTTTCTATATTTTTTACCCAATATATTTTTATTACCCTTTTCAGCCCATTGTCGAGGATTCAATACGTTGTTTCTGTATTGTTTACGTATTCTATTAATTGAAATTGTGTTTTTAGACTTTGATGCCAATTCAAGCATGTGTTTTTGATGCTAGCTAGTCTCGTCGAGAATAGTTGTCAACTTTGTCATATGACGTAATTGGTGTCATGGGCCCCATTCTTTCTTTCCTACATGAAGTCGCGTTCTACTTAATTATCCATTATTTTTCTTAATTAAACCAAATATTAATATTAGACAGTGGGTTTTGAATCGGATTTTTTACTGTCCATCCGAGACGAGTGTGTAGGTTTACGTCTGGTTGTATTTTTTAATTTGCTTTCTGTCGAAAGTCGACGTCTCACGAAGTGTGTCTCATATTATCTAGTAGACGCTTGAACAATAAATACCTGTACCTTGACAAAATATTTTTATTTTTGTTTTATTTTGATTTTATTAGGAACCGCTTGTGTGGTTTTAGCAGTGTGTAGTCTTGAAATCGTGTAACTAGTGATAATTGTCAGATGTATGTCCCGTTTATAATCCCCTAATTTTACATTATATACACTTTCTCATTATAATTTCAAAGCATGGACACACAACGTACAATTAGCTCTAATGCACTACACTTTAGTCTCTGGCAGAATATAATGCTACATCTATTACACGAATTATTTGGCATAGACAATATAAAGCTTACTTATCTGTGTAAGTCTACTCAAATTGTAATAATTTGTATGATATTAAAGTTTGTAATGTCAATAAGGGATATTTTTAAAATAAATTCTGAACTATCTACACATCCACACATTTGGAGTAGAGTAGTGTTTAGGTTACATGAAAATAAAATATTTATAATATGTGTATTTGTGTTTGAAAACGGTTGTTGCATTTATTTTAGTTGTTGCGCTATATTCCAGTTACTGGGCTCTCTTTAGGATTTGCAGAGAATTGTCAACGTGTGAAGGATTTATTATTTGCTACCTGTTCCTGCTTCACACGGGTATGTTCATTTATCCAGAAATTATTCCTTAGTGGTTTAGGCTCAGTCAATATTTATGTATTCGAATGGATCGAAACAAAAGCATAGTTTAAATAATACTAATACCATCCTCCGTTCCAAAACGCGTATAGTAGATGTGGGTGTCCAAACTGCAAGGTTAAAGTGGCGATGGGCTGGCCACGTCAGTCGCATGCAACCGGACAGGTGGGCGAGAGTAGCTACAGAATGGATCCCTTGCAATGCTTTTCGTGGACGAGTTCGCCCGAGGAGATGTTGGCGAGATGATCTTGATCGCATTTTGCCAACGTGGTATGAAGAAGCTGAGCTATAGAGAGTCCTGGACTAAGATAAGGGAGGCCTTTGCCCTGCAGTGAGACACAAAAGAGGCTACATAAAGAAATACCTACGTACAGCCTCTTCGCCCCTCTCTTAACTTTAGATCCTCCCCACATATTTGAGCATGTGTAACATACAAGCATATCGTTGAATACATTAGTTGTTAGCAAGTGATTAGGTTTTTATACAATTCGGTGCTTTGAATTTGTGCCCGGTTAATGGCAATAGGTCTCGCCCTATTAGTTTGTTACTTAGGAACTAAACATACGGTGAACTGAGGCTGTACATCAGTACATCACTGCTTATTAACCCTTGGGGGAATACAGGCGTGATGGTATGTTGATATTTTTTTTACAGAGATGAATATCAAAAATTGTCTAAGCAGTGTGTTCGGGATATGATAAAAGTAATAATAAAACTACAAACAATAACGTGTAAAACTTTTATTACGGTCAATTTATTCAGTTTCTAGTATTAAGGATTTTGCACCATAGAAAAAATAACTTTCGTTGCCTAAAATTAGGTACCTACCGTAAAATGGGGACATTATTTTTGTTGATGTCTATAAACTTTAAAAAAAATCGATTACATTATCAATAATGTAATTTGAATAAAATATTTACTACTAACTTCTGCCTGTGACTTCATCTGCGTAGACTTTACCTGAAAGTATCTAGTTGTTAAGATTTTTAAATTTTCTAATTTCCTGCACAATGTTTTTAATGTTTTCTTTCTTCTCCTGACAATAATTAACACAACAAAAAAGAATTAGCGAAATTGTTCCATCGGTTCACGCGTGATGCGATGACCAAGGGAAATAGAGATTCATTTTTATATAATTATATGTATAAATAAATAAAACACATATAATAATTATCTGAGTATACTAGTGGTAATCACGTTCAAGATTCACTATTATTAATAATAATAGTGAATCTTGAACGTGATTGCCATCCGTTATCTAATATATAAAATTCTCGTGTCACAGTTTTCGTTGCCATACTCCTCCGAAACGGCTTGACCAATTCTCATGAAATTTTGTGAGCATATCGGGAAGGTCTGAGAATAGGCCAACATCTATTTTTCATACCCCTAAATTTTTTTTTTATGGCAAAACTACGTTTGCGGGATCAGCTAGTATGTATATACCTAAGTATTTTTTTAACTTAATGGGTAGCAAGTACGGGTCAGGGGAGTGTATTATTGTCTTGTGTAAGTGTAAAGCTTCATGGAAGTGCAAAGAGGGAATGATAATAAGATGACGCAACTACAAGAGATTATTGCCAGGTAAGAGATTCATAACTACCTAAATATGTTAGTACAAAAATTTAAAAAACTATGTTCAGTAATGTGAACATATACCTAGGTACCTACTTTTATAATTTTTGTGGTGTTGTAAACACGTTTCTCGGCGAGTGAACGCGAGAACGAGAGCTACCGCTCTTGGACTACTAGTTGTAATAGCCCATTGAATTAACAAACTGCCAATCGGCGACTTGTTGGTTGTATATGACCCAGTCCTGCGAATTATCAGACTCTTCGGGCTTGCGACGCTTCACAAGTTTCGACTTCCATTCACGGGTCTCGGCGGCAGCTTTCTGCAAATACGGACGGTAGAATAATGTTTGATAGAGGCAAATATTAGCAACTTGTGGGTTACAATAGTGGACTGGGTAAGGAATGACTAAGAGGCAGTTTGAAAATGGTACTAATTATGGAAAAGTTGCACAGTCAGGTGCAATTGTCAGGTGATGCGTACGAGTGAAGAGCATGTTACCTTGAACGTTTTGAGCTAAACGTGGATGGAAGACCAAAAAAACGATGGATGTACTGTGAGATATGATTACAAGGAAGTAAATGGTGAGATGATAGCTGTTAAGATGTAAATTTTACAATTATATTAAATTTGTATTTAATTCTTTTATAATTATTAGTTCACTTCTTCGGATCGGCATTAATAATAATTGGAACAGCAGTAAAATCGGATAATAGTGTAGTACTGATGGAAAGGGCTGCTCAACTTAGCTGCACGTAGGTACTCATAGGTTAGCCGATCCGCACTTGCCGAATGAAAGTCGGGTCGGGTTTTTTGTTCAACAATACCGATCTGAATGTGCTGATCTAATATTTCAGTATTTTGTGAAACTACAGCTAGTCGACTCGTAAAGGCAATGCTGATGAAATCACCTCTTTTTGTTCTTGATATATCTTATTGCGGTACTTAGCAGCCGTTTTCTTAAGGCCTTTTAACTCGGCAATAGTAGCCTCGAACCTGGAACCATAAACGTAAAATGAATACAACATACCAAATGGCGCATGATATATATATTATATATTATGCGCCATGATAGATATAGTATAATAGCAGAAAGTAAAAACAATTTCTAAAGATATTTGATCCAAATATTGGGGTGAATGAGACGAGTGTCCTGACTGAAGGATACTTACCTACGCTTGAGTAATATATGGGCCATATGGTGTATCGGATTCTTGGGCTGTGCCAAGGCTATCTTGAACAAAACTTCAGGGAGTATTGCGCCAAAACTTTCCCAAAGATACTTCACAGTTGGACCATCAAGAGTTCCTGAAACCAAAGCAAAGGTAGTATAAGTACAGAGGCCAGCACAGCAAGCTAGGTACCCCAATCTGTCAAATGTCTTTGATAGATTTTCAACTTTAATACAAAATGATAAAGTTCATATTCAATTGGGCGGAAAATAAAAATTCCGAGATGGCCCCTCAAGTGGGCCCTGTTCGAAACTCACCAGAAATATCAATAATGTCAGTCTTAGGCAATATTACGACATCGGTCAAGTCCTTGATCTCCAGTCTACACTTGTCGTTGATTTTCTCAGAGTGGCCGCAATCTTTGGTGATCTTCTTGAAAAGCCCATCTTCGCCCAGTTTATATTGACTAGTGCAAGGTGCACACTGGTGGAGCTTCTCGCCGTCGACTAATGTGTACCGACCGTTCTCGTCGAAGTAGTATGGGTCTGTTTCCAAGTTCTGATAAAACGAAATCAATTTTAATTTTGCTTTCTACTATTTTAACGATCATCGTAATATTCTAATCAATTCTGCCTTTGGTTTAAATGATATCGAGTACCTAAATAACTCGTAAATGTGTGAGCTTGTCTTTCGACGATAAGATGTCGATATATAAAAAAATCGGAGACCTTGGTAATCTCGAACTCCCATGGACAAAAACGAAACGGAGATTTGCTTAGATGAAATCCAAAGACAGGTTACAGTGTTACAGGTTTGCAATACCTTCTAGAATATTCGCAGAAGAAAATAGTAAATAATAATATTGAACACCTCTAAGAAGTCGCCATAGCAGTTCACGTGGAAGAACTTTAATCCGAAATCAGTGATGTAGTTCTGATGGTTGAACTCATCGCAGTAGTAAGATCCAACGTTGTCAGTGTATAAGATGCGGTCGGTACCTACAATCCACACTTATTATTATTATATTGAACTGAATAGCTGTAAAAAAAAAAAACAGGCACGAGTTCGAGAAGGGTAGATACGATAGTTTTATACGAGGTCATCATCATTAACCTATTAAAAATGTCCTCCAGAACCATTATACAGTTAGGAAGGGTCTGGCAGGTCTGTGTTGTGTTAACGCAATCGTCTCTGTTGTATGAGAGAGATAGCTCTATTTAACCATTAGAGCGCCATCCTTTTCTTACAACCTAAAATGATCACGATAAGGCGTTGCGACCTCTGGTCTGTCTGGTTGAAAATCCGCCACAGAATGTTTAAAACCATGGAAAATTTGAATAATCATGTAGTTATAGTAATGTATTACCTCTTACGCAGAAGAAAGTAACAAGTGCCTTTGCTGTCTGCACCATTTTCACTTCAATATACAACTTCCTCTTCCTAAAGGTCTCACCCATTGTCTCAAAACAAATGGTCTTAGACCCAGGTAGCTCCGTGGTCCTATAAAATAAATGGATTGTTTATATGTCGAGATCGAATGAAGATACATTCGCGGTTGCTCACTTGTGGCAGCGATTTAAGATAGGTACACACATTACCTGTGTGTTCCATATGTCTAAGGAAAACACATTACCCACCTATTTATCTTATCCCCACTTGGTGTGGGGTCATAGTAATCTTTTATGTTCCTCAACGTGGAACGAGCAATTAACATATGTATACCTAAGTACCACAAGTAGGCTCGGGTCTCTTTGGAATGAGAGCAATTAAGGTATCTGATCTATAGTTACCCATGTTGGCTTATACGCGCTGGCAAGCATTAAACGCTACCTATGTCCATGTGACTTTACGAATTGAACACAAACCAATGACATCTTTCTATCATTGATTTGCAGAAGGCGTGAGAAAATCAGATGGCCTTAAAATTGATTTGATGGATCCTAATAATGCCACAATGTGACGATCCATATTAGAAAATTGCTTACGATCGGCTTTGGGTTCTAAATAAAAATGGAATCCAGAAGAAGGACCACGAAGGCCTTAGTACAGAACTCATCAACGCACGTGGTGTGGCTAGACGTTTGTACGACAGTCGACAGTTAATGATTTAACTAACAAGTGCTATTAACTTAGTTACCTTAAACTTTGAAATGTTTTGTATTGCTCATTAATTACGTCGAGCTCCTTTCGAAGCTTCGTCAAGATGGATGCGATCTCATTATAGTCCATCATTCTTTTCATCCAGTATCGTGTCTCCAGCTCCAGTCTAGCAATGGTCTCCTCGTTTCCATAGTTCTCTATCCTATCTTTTAGCACTTCTATAGCTCTGTTTACCTAGGCACCAAAACTGTTTGTAATTTGAGTAAGTAAGTCATAATATTTTTTTAATTTTAATTAGACCATTATTTAATAGATCTTATAAATTGTCTCTAAGTAGTCACATTGTCAATTTTTTTTAGTAGTTTCTTGTTGGCATTCCCTAACTGAGGATCTCTGAGAAGAAACTCCTAAACAAACTCAGAGAATCGCGGAAGTCTATTTCCAAATAGTCAGCCGGTAGCCGATATGTAGTACAAATTAATTTAGATAATTATATTGTCGTTTATTTTATGATCGCCTTTCAAAAGGTAATAAAAGACTGGTTGCTTTTGAGGAGAAATACTTACTTCAGCTAAATCAGTGGATCGTTTTTTCTGACGTCTTTGTATGATCAGACGTTGTTTATTCTTATCGTATAGCTCATTAATCAGACTGTTCAGGTTCTTGGTGCATTTCTCGTTGTAATCCCGCAAATTCGTGTTCATGCGGTCCACTGTCTCGCCAACACTTACACCAATCTCGTAGATCTATATAATTGTGGTGCATTTTGAAAATAAGGTACACAGGTGTAGACACAACAGCTTGCCATTGATAGATGAATGATCCTGTGTTAATATGAAAGGGGAGAGGAGCACGTTGCCAATGACTCGACCTCAAATAAATTTAGTTTCTATTAAGGATACCTACTGATTTCTGATATTGCAGAAAAATTTTAGGAACTTGAATCTAAGGTTGCTTTGAGGTGAATCTAAGCTCACAAGGTCTTAAGTGCTTATGAATAAAAAATAAGGTGGTGACAGAATGGGGTAGGAGATGAAATGGCGAGAGCATAGACGACAGTAGGCAACTACGTAGATGAGGGTACGTCTGAATCTTTATGTACTGAAATATCCAAAATAAATACCCGGTCTCCTAACATCACTGAAATATAAGCGTGTGTGAAAGTGCACAACTGATTTGTTTTCTTCAATGATAATTCCAAGTTTTCAGCAGCAAACGCCGCCACCTTGTCCTGTTTGTGTGCGCCCCACGTCTCTCGGAATTGTCTCAGTTGTTCCATAAAAATGCCATGCTTTTCTACGACCTCATTATACTTCTCTTTATCTCTAGCAGTTTTTATGGGACGAAATTCTCTAATAAAAGTAGCCTGGTTAAGCTCGGACATCTCCATGGTATCATCTATTAAATTCATCATTTGTATGTTATCTAAAACGTGTTTATATCTGTCTATTTTTTTTACGACATCGTCGATTATGTGTGTGAAGTAGCTCACAAAACCGGTTACGATTTTCTTCATTTCTCCGTAATAAGCACTAGCAAATCGTCCATCTTGTAGTTTTACACCTTCTATGAGGCGAACGAAGCTGGTAAGTTGTGGTGATAGGTTGTCGCACAACAGGATACAGACGACTTTGAACTCCGCCAGCCGTAGTTGATAGATGAAGTCCTTGTAGACATGTGTAGACTTGCCTTTGTACTTAGTGTAATATACGAAGTTAGCGGTGGTGGAAGTCCGAACACTTGAATCACCCAACTGTAGAAATTCAAAAGAAATTAGACAAATATCTCTACTTAAATAGAAAGAAATAAAGTCGCTGACCGTTTTTCTTTCGAGTCGTTTTTTTTTTCATATGGTGGATCAATGGTTTGGTCACCGTCATTAAGTACCAGTATGTACACTCGACATAAGAACGACACCTATGGTTACCTACTATGTCTCTTTTCACCAACAAATCGCCAAAAAAAACTACGCGTTTATCATTTTGAGATGAAACGCGTTAAGCCTCACTTCCCCAGTAATTTCCAACATCATCAACCCATAATATCTACTGTCCCACTGCTGGGCACGGGTCTCCTCTCATATTGAGAGGGATAAGGTTATACTCCACCACCCTGGCCTAGTGCGGGTTGGCAGACTTCACAAACTGTCGAGAAAATCTCTAAGGTAGGTATGCAAGGCAGGGTTCTCTAAGGCAGGTTTCCTCACGATGATTTCCTTCACTGTTTAAGCGAGTGATAATTAATTATTAATACGCACATGAATTCGAAAAGTCGTGGTGCGTGCCTTGGATTCGAACTCGAGACCTTCGACTTGCCAGTCCAATGGTCATTGAATAAGACTAGGCTATTACTGCTTTTGATATTGGTGGTACCAACGCAACAGATGAATTCAGCAGGAGACATAATTATATCTACCACTTCAAATAACTACAGATACCTGCCAATATAGATATTATAGTTTTATAACAGATTTCAGACTATCTTTGTATAGTTCCCAAATGAACCAACGTAAAGTAGTTTCTACTATGGAGCCCTAAAAATGTTTTAATGTATCTCTATTAGCACCATTATTTTAGGGTTCCGTAATCAACAAGCACCTTTATAGTTTCGCCATGTTCGTCCGTTTGTCTGTCCACGGCTTGGCTCAAAGACTACTAGAAAGCTGTAATTTGGAATGGTTATACACACATTAACCTTACCGACAAGTTGATAAAATAATCTTGAAATTCAAGGCAGTAGCAGAGGCGACTCTAGCCCATGTAGCGCCCGTGTGCAATTGTAAGCGCGCGGTCAAAATGGAATGGGTCAATTAACAGCACACCACAGACTGTCAAATTACCCCAATGATTAATAAACTCTATTGATTGGATTTGGAGATTAAATTGAAAATCTATTGAAGAAATTTGTCAATTTTGGATGCCATGATGTGCTGTTGACAGTATTTAGAATAACCGCGGTCGGCCGGCGGTCGCGGCAAGTGGCGCACGGGCGGCGCCCTCTAGGACTGCTGCGCCCGTTTGAAACGCACACCCTGCACCATCCATAAGTGAAGACGCCCCTTGGCAGTAGTACCTATGTAGATACCAAACTAAAGACTTTCCATTGAAATCTCATCTCTCTCATCTCCATGACATTACATAATTACTTTATTTTTTATAGTACCAAACCCACCTCTTGTTTTGCATGAGTCCTGAATCGCTGTATAAGTGCTTTATATGCATTCGTCGATGTTTCTTTACTACTACTGAAACATGCAAATGCTGCCATTTTTTCAATTTGCACACGAGTTTTTTATTGTGTGACTTGAAATTTTAAATCAGATGGCTTCCGGTTGCACAGATAGAAGGAAATCTTAAAGATATCAGGATTTATGGATAATCTGTACCTAATATGGAATCTACGGAGAAGTCAAGGGACATCAATGAGGTTCACTCATTACCCACCTAAAAAAAATTTATGGCCATCTCATGTCTATCTCTCGCTATTGTTTTCCCTCTCAGTTTTCTCTAATGTGGTGATCGAAATTTCGATCAGCGCAGACAGCTAAATATATAGGTATAATAATTTAGCTGTCTGCGTAGATCAGAAAATAGTATAATGGCCTTAATTGTTAATTTATTAACTGTACTGTAATAAAAACCCTCGCATAAAATGTGTAATCATAGCTACATAAACTATTTTCATATACCCATAAGTGTTATCTACACAACAATTTTCGAAAAACCAAATAAGAATTGAAATTGGCGGACTAAGCGAGCACCACAGTGTACCCAGTATATTTTCTTGTTTTTACTATAATTTTGAGATAGTTACACTCTAGGAAGAGGAAGGGAGACCAAATTGCACGTTAAACAGTTGTGTAGGTATGTTACTACCTGCTTTAGTTTGGGTATGTAAACAATCTGAAAATAAATGTCTAAAATGAATCGGGATTAAAAATCAATGACATGATGAAGTAAAATATAGTTGGCAATCATACCGAGAATATCAGGCCAATACAGAAAAAATATAAATTCCGGTTGCCTTTTTAATCTGTATTTTATAAATACAAATGGGCTCTCGAATAATCTGTCAGACTGTCAATAGGTATCAAAATTTTATCAAAACGGGCCTGAAAATATGAATGATAACATGTGTTTTGCGACTTTTTCACGTATCATATGGTCAAAATAGACATCATTGACCGTGTCGGTGGATGTGCAAGGGTCTATTTAGGAATCATATCACGAAGGAAATTGGATCCAATTTAAGCTCCTCCGGCTTAATTGGTAAGTTCATATTAGCTGTTTTGTGTTATTGATAGTGATTATGTAGGGTGAAGGCGCGGCTTACGCTTAGGTAACATCAGATAACAATTGCTATATCACCAATAATGTTACATGAGAGGCACATGTACCGCTCATCGGCGAAGTAATTTGTCCTTAGACTTTGCTGTGAGAGTTGAATGAACGTTGTTTATTCTGTGGGCCTATAGCTACCTGCTAACATAGCTACGTGATCATGGTCACAAAGGCTTTGTGCGCGACGGCGGTGTGATAAACCGCTAAACTAATATATTCATCGTGTGACCTACATTGATTGTGTTTATGTAATCGGATACGCGTGTTTTTTAAATCATATCAAAAATAACTAAAAAATTATATTTTCTGTACTTACATATTTTTGTTCTCAGAAAAATAATGAGCATGGTGTAATGTTGAACTTGTCAGTTCATTGTTTACAATCATTCCAGTAAGAAAATATAAAAAAAACTGAAAAATGGCAAGATATTTTGAAAATACGTCAACTTTTAATTTTAGTTGGGATCAGGTTGCTTGTGGATATTGGAAGAGGTATCCCAACCCACAGAGGTGAGTTATTTGTTTCATATTTCATGTAAAAAGGCCAAAACATGTGTGTTGGTCAAAGGTCAAACTTGTTTTTTTTTAATAAGAAATGTCCTTTAGGCCTGCAAAATGTCTGACCCATAAAATATACACTAAAATAGTTAAAGATGAGTTATTTGATCATCAATAATAATTATTTTTATTCTGGGGTCTAATTTTTTCCTGCTAATTAAATGGTTAATTAAATAACATTATAGCCAATAGTATGTATGGTATGTACTTAGTATGTTTTACATATTAACAACGATGAGTTCAAGGTTGTTGAATTACTATTAAATAAAATACCCATTTATAGAAGCTTTTTTTCCATTTTTGTTTAGAAATACATTAGAAAAATTAAAGTCAAATTATTGATCTCAATGAACAAAGAAACAAAAATACTTATATAATTTTATTTACAAGTTACACTGTCCAAGTTATCTTATAATCAAATCAAGGTTAAGATAAAACTGCAAAATGTCATGGCGACAGAGATGAATTCAAAGCTGTTGAATAAATTAAAATAAATATTTATTCAATGTATTCAATTGGGTGCTGCCATCTAAACGATTTTTGCAGAATTAGGCTGAGAAATGTATATTAACGGTTTTGTTGTGGTGTTTTATCTCCCAGCTGTTATAGCTTTCATGGGTAAATATTTACATAGGGTTATCTATGTTACAGTGAATTTCATTTGGCCATGGTCTCCCATGCAATTTCACACACATTCAGAAGTAAAGTCAAGAGCTTTTTTTAGTTGGTATGTGTCTGACATACCCTGCCCCTTCTCCGCAGTAGCATACATCCCATGAGATTTTAATTTTGATTAAAGAGTCCTCATGCCATTCTGCTAGCAGAAAAGAGTACTATATGGACAAGGTGATGCTGGGACCCAAATGTGATTTAGTGATGACTTTTTTCCTCAGCCTCATCCCATCATCAGGGTGTCTCATCCTTCTCTTGATTTACTGAATGACTACTTGATACATTTTGTTTCAGTACCCATGTTCTGTCAGAAGACACTTGGAGCAGGGAAGTGAAGAATGGATGTTTATACACAAAACGAGTACTGACCAAGACAAATAGGGTGCCTAAATGGGGTGAAAGGTATGCCTTTTATAATGATCTATTTATTATGCATTTAAATATTACTAGCGATAGACGGGACATCACAAACAAAATGGTAGTCTATTACTTCTTTCCAAATGGAAACAATCACTGTGTCTCTGTCATATTTGTTAGCCAGACAAAGAGAGAAAACAAAACAAATTGGGCTCAACAATTTTTGTATGAATATGTTCTCTATAATCATTTTCATACTAAAATTTTTGTGCCCATGTAAATCTCTGCTTTGGACCAAGTAAATCTTGTAATTAATATTTGCTCAAAATCACAAAACCGAAATGGGCACAAAAGTAATATATACTGCCTTACTATCAAATTTTTTAAATAATTGTCAGAGTATCCAGAGACTGGC